>JACVBY030000623.1:2085393-2162468 GCA_017589505.3 Metroxylon sagu | reverse complement strand
CCATCAAGAAAGAAGGATATAGTTGATGATGCAGGTCTACTTGAAGAAGGAATGCAAGACATTACTCTAAAGGAGAAAGAAGGATCAAATGAACAAAGTAATCAGGAAGATAGCATTGAAACACTCCAACGAGCTGAACCTCAAGGTATACATGATTTGGAAAAGGAGTGGAGGTATGTCCACAATCACCCCAAAGAACTTATTATTGGTAGCCCATCTCAAGGAGTAAGAACTAGGTCCTCATATAGAGATGCATGTAATCATTTAGCATTTGTTTCACAAATTGAACCAAAATGTTTTGATGATGCTAAAAATGACCCTGATTGGATAAATGCAATGCATGAAGAATTAAATCAATTTGAAAGAAACAATGTATGGATCCTAGTTGATAGACCAATAGATTATCCCATAATTGGCACTAAATGAGTTTTCAGAAATAAATTGGATGAGCATGGAAATATAATTAGAAATAAAGCAAGATTGGTAGCTAAAAGTTATAATCAGAAAGAAGACATTGATTTTGATGAAATCTGTGCTCCTGTTGCAAGACTAGAAGCTATCAGATTATTACTTGCTTTTGCATGCTTCATGAACTTCAAATTATTTCAAATGGATGTTAAAAGTGCTTTCTTAAATGGATATATTGCTGAGGAAGTATATGTAGAACAACTATCCAGTTTTGAAAATAATGAACATGCAAACTATGTGTTTAAGTTGAACAAAGCTTTATATGGTTTAAAACAAGCACCCCGGGCATGGTATGATAGATTAAGTAAATTCTTGATAAGCAACAATTTCATTAGAGAAAATATGGACACTACATTATTTATAAAAAGAGAAAATGATGATATGCTTATTATGCAAATTTATGTGGATGACATCATTTTCGGTGCTACTAATAAAATTTTGTGCCAAGATTTTGCTAAGCTCATGCAGGGAGAGTTCGAGATGAGCATGATGGGTGAACTCAACTATTTTCTTGGACTTCAAATAAAGCAAAATGTAGAAGGAATCTTCATCAACCAAAGCAAATATACAAGAGAAATTCTGAAGAAATTTGACATGGAGAATTCTAAATGTGCCGATACCCCTATGAGATCATCTTGCAAACTTGATTTGAATGATAATAGTAAATCAATAGATTTAAAGCTTTATAGAGGCATGATAGGATCACTTTTATATCTAACTGCTAGTAGGCCTGATATTTTCTTCAGTGTATGCATGTGTGCTAGATTTCAAGCTAATCCTAGAGAAACACATTTAAATGCTGTGAAAAGAATCTTAAGATATTTAAATGGTACTAAAAATCTTGGTCTTTGGTATGCTAAGTAATCCACTATTGATCTGATTAGTTACTCAGACTCTGATTTTGCTGGTTGTAAAATTGATAGAAAATCAACTAGTGAAACTTGCTAATTTCTAGGAGTTAACTTAATTTCATGGTTTAGGAAGAAACAAACTTCAGTTGCTTTATCTACAGCTGAGGCTGAATACATAACTGCTAGAAGTTGTTGTGCTCAAATCTTATGGATTAAGCAACAACTAAAGGATTATGGCATTAAACTTAAAGACATTCCCATAAGATGTGACAATACTAGTACCATCAATTTGACTAAAAATCCAATTCAGTACTCTAGGACCAAACATATTGAAATTAGACATCATTTCATTAGAGATCATGTTCAAAATAGAGATATAATCCTTGAATTTGTTAGTACTGACAAGCAATTAGCTGATATTTTCATAAAACCCCTTGATGAAAACAAATTTTATGAAATCAGAAGAGAACTTGGCATGTTTGACCCCCTGTCAGAATGAGTCAGCTACATATATTGATTTTTTAAATTTTTTCTGGACATGCATTTAAATATTAAAAATTATGACAATTAGCCCAACTGACCCCTCTTCAAGATCCCATAACATGCATAGTTTGTAAAAATCATTTTGTATGAATTTTATTAGATTTTCTGGAGGGCTAGCGTCATGTTCCCCATGTTAGTCGACTAGGGAGTCGACTAACATGGAGTTAGTCGGCATGGGAGCCGACTAAGTCCAAGAAACTCTTGGCTTTTAAAAGGGTCCGAGTGTCTCTTGGTGTTCCACTCTTCCATTTCCTCCCAAACTCCTCCAAACTCTTCCCCCAAGCCTAAAACCCTCTAAACCCCTTCCTCCACCCTCTCTAGATCCCTTCTTCCCCTCAGATCTAGCGCCTCAGCTCCATAGCTCCACGAATGAGGATCCCCCGCGTGCGGCAAGAATAAGCCCCGGAGAGCTCCCGCAAGAGAGGCGCACAAGCTCCTACCATGCCCTCTCCCTCAAGGTTCTATAGCATCCAATCCTTGTCCACAAGAGCTATTTCAAATGGAAGGATCGTGGACTTTGGATTCCTTGCCCGGGAATGGTTCACTATTGGGCGGATGCTTCAACAAAGGGGATTGAGCTTCATGTGCAAGACAGATGTTGCAATCTACCCAAAATTGGTAAGAGAGTTTTACCAGAATCTCTCTGTTGATTTCACCTTTGCTTCTTCCATAGTAAAAGGTGTTAATATTGAGGTGGACCATGCCTCTATTGAGAATATTTTGAGAGTCTCTATTGGTGGAGTGTGTGAGGATTCTCCTAAGGATAAAGCTCATAAGATTGAGACTATCCTAGGAATTGAGGATGGAGAGGGTGTAGACCGTTTGGAGGCCAACACCCTAAATGTGGAAATGAGACTTCTCCATCACATCATCTTTAGGATTTTCATCTCTAGAACTGATAGCTTCAACCTGGTTACTGAGAAGGATCTGACCCTCATGTATCACATTATCAGTGACATCCCCTATGATCTCCCTGATTTGATGTTGACTATGTAGAGAGAAACAGTCAACAGAGCCAGATCTGCTCTTTCCTATAGTATGCTTTTCACCCATTTCTTTAAGTATTTTGGAGTAAGATTGAAGGGTGAAGAATCTACCAAGCTGCACCAATCGGACTTCTACAATGAACACTCTCTGCGCCGAATGGGTTTTGTAAAGATTAATGGGCGATGGACCAGAGGAAGAGGAAGAGAGGCGAGGCGGATACGAGCCACTTCGAGGGCCCAGGGTCCATCTTCTTCCTCACATGAGGAGGCTGGACCAAGTACTAGGTAGCAGCCTGAGGAGCCCACAGCACCCCAGAGGACATCTATTGAGCTCGGTCAGGATCAGCTGCAGTACATTGTCAGAGAGGTATTATCTGCTCTCTTCAGCAGAAGCTCAGGGGATAGTGGCTCATCTATAGGTGATTTTACTATGGTACCTCTTATTTCTACTGTAAATGAGACCATGACTCAGATGATGATGAGGTTGGATAGGCTAGAGCACTCTGTAAATGTTATTAGTGGAAGGCTGATGATGCTTGAGATGAGGAGTCACGAATCTGGATCTAGCCGTGACTCTGAGGAGTTAGCCCATGTGGCTGAAGAAGTGAGATAGCTGAGAGCTCAGATTGTGACCTTTTGTGGAAAATCTGAGAGACTAGAGATGTCCATTGGTCTCCTTCACTATTTGGTCTCTACCATCAGCAACCAGCTTGCTCCAGTTGCATTTCAGCCACCTACCCATCCTGCTCAGCCATCTCCCTAGCTTGGCTTCACATCTGCTCACCCCCGCTCCAGGCCACCACATGCTTCTTATCGTCCTCCTCCACAAGGACGTGGTGCTGGATCTTCTGCTCAACCATCTATTGTATCCTCAGATGAGGAGTAGTTTAGGTTATCTTGTTGTATTTAGAATGTATTAAGATCTTTATGTATTGAAATGTTTGTATTAGAACTAAATGTTTGTGATGCTAGTCATGTATGAAACTCTTATGTATGAAAGTCTATGTATGAAATTCTATATTTAATGAAATGTTTATGTTACTATGTATGAAATTCTATATTTAATGAAATGTTTATGTTAAGTCTTGATGTTTGTAATGCTTGTATAAAAATGCCATGTTATGAAAATCCTTTGTATGAAAGTTTATGTATGAAATTTTATATTTAATAAAATGCTCTTTTTATAATTTTGTGTATGAAATTTTCGTCTTATGAAATGTGTCATGTTAATCTTCCATTTTAAATTTGAGATCTTTCATTTGTCATGAAAATTTTCAATATTGAACTATCAAGGATGAGATGTATAAACTTAAGTGCTTAATCTTTCACTTCCTTTTTGATTGATGACAAAAAGGAGGAGAATGGACCCATGAAAAGATCAAAGAGGGTAAGCACACATTTAAAAAGGAGAAGGATCTTCTTGTCAAGTTTCGAAAAATTTTTCTAAACTTTTTCATCATGTTTCAGCAAGTTTCAAAAAAAATTCATTATATTTTTTTAAGTTTTTCAAGTTTTCAAAAATGGTACATCATGTTTCAGTAAGTTTTCAAAAAGTTGCAGCATGTTTCATAATTTCAAAATGAAACAATGAGAGCATATATTTAGGGAGAGTAAAATTGAAAATAAGATGATCTTTTTGAAATTTTTCAAAAAAGGGGAGATAAAACTTGTTAGTTTCATCTTACTTCTCTTTAAAATAATTAAGTTTCGTTTGAAAAATTTTCTCGCAATTTTTAACATCAAAAATCAAAGTTTCGACACACTATGCAGATTTTTGGCATGCTTTTGGCACATTTTGGTTTAACTGTCGAAACTCTGAATTTTTTGGTTTAAAATTATGATTTCAGCATTAAGACAAAGTTTATTAGCATAAATCTTCATTCCGAGCACATAACTTTTGAATTTGGTACTGAAATTAATCATTTTGGCACAAAATTCAATTTTTTCGTGAAAAATTCAGCTTTTTGGGTCAAAATTCACTATAAATCCCATAAAAAATCTGAGTTCTCTGAGTTCAAAACATAAAAAATGAATGTCATATTGTTTTTGAAGTACTCGGATAAAAATTTTTAATTTTTGACTCATATTCTTACTTTTAGCACTCTTTTCGAGATTTTTGGCACAAAACCTACATATGAAACTGACTTAGAAATCTCTCCTGACATGAGTCAAATAATCTCAACCTTGTGCTAAGTTCAATGCTGCATTGCTTCAAATTATTATTTAATATTATACTTAATGGTTTTGTCATCATCAAAAAGAGGGAGATTGTTGACCCTGCATTGATTTTGATGATCACAAAATAATTAAGTAGGTTACTCATGATTTTGGTGTAGATCAATGTGACTTGCAAGTATACAGGAGTCATCAAGAATATCTAAACGGATTCCAAACGTTAAAATCAGTATGTGGTTCAAGAGAGAGAATCCCAGTATCTGAGAAGAATGACTCAAGGTCAGATTAAGTAAAACTCAGATCTTTGACAAAATTACCAAGTGTAGAAAGTTCAAGATTCAATGGTTTTTCAAGTCCATGGAGCAATTTTTCAAGTTTTGGAGACTTTGGTCAACTCCCACGGCAACTTGGAATGAAAGAATGAAGCCCTTGGCCGACCCACATGTGAGTTATCAAGTCAAAAATGTGTCACAAAAGTTTTTACAGAGGAAAACTATGTGTTAATCAACTCTAGAGCCGACTACTGTGACCACACAGTGGTCTGGCACAAGGTAGTCGGCTCTAGAGCCGACTACTGTGGGACTTACAGTGGGTTTACCCACGTTAGTCGGCTCTAGAGCCGACTACTGTGGTGTTAGTCGGCTCTAGAGCCGACTAACTCAGCCTGGGATGGGAAAAATCCCAGGTTAGTCGGCTCTAGAGCCGACTAACGCCTTGGGAACTTGCTCAACGGCTAGTTCTGACATTCCAATGTTCGAAAACGGCCATTCCAATGGTCCAATCCCTCAACTAACTATAAATACAAGTTAATGGGATGGATTAGCAAGAAGTGAAGTGGATTTTTGAAGGATTACAAGTGTGAAA
This sequence comes from Metroxylon sagu, assembly GCA_017589505.3. Lineage (NCBI taxonomy): Eukaryota > Viridiplantae > Streptophyta > Magnoliopsida > Arecales > Arecaceae > Metroxylon > Metroxylon sagu. The sequence continues at coordinate 2,156,581 of JACVBY030000623.1, read as the reverse complement.
AAGAGAGATTTATCAAGCCAAATCCAAAGAAAATTCAGCCTGCTCCAGTTTTCAAAAATCACTGTAGCTGAAGTTTAAAAATCCATTGAAGCCCATTCAAAGCTCCCACCAACCACTCCTGAAGCTTCATCAAGTGCTCTTAACTCAAAGCATTCAAAGAAAAGAAGCTCATTCAAGGGAAAAAGGCTTCAAATCTGTAAAATACTCTTTATTGTATTTATTTGCTCATTAAGGAGCTATTCTTGCTGAGATTATTTCTTATTGTATCTTGTTGAGTTTCAACTTGGTTGAAACTTGTAAAGGGTGTGCCAAACCCTTAATTGGTGGTTGTAAAGGCTTCATTGTGCCTGAAAACAAGAAGCTAGCTAAGTAAGCTAGGTTGTAATCGTTGGAGAATGATTAGTGGTGAAAATTTTCAAGGGGTTCTTGGGGAGTGGATGTAGGTGCAAGGGTTAGCACCGAACCACTATAAACCTTTGTATTTGTATGTGCCTTTCACTGTTCTTGCTGTGTGTTTCAATTTTGTCATTGCACTTACACTCACACCTATATTTTTGCAAGCATTGCACATCATTGTTTAAAATTTAAAAGGAACCCAATTCACCCTCCCTCTTGGATTGCTTAGCTGGGCAACATTAATGTTCAATCAGGTTTTAATTATAAAGATATTATCACTATGCTTTATAATAATCACTTGCATAGTGAACTTATATTCAATACGCATGGACTTAATTCTGGTATTATTATGTAATTTTTATAATATTTTTATGAGGCTATTGATATTTTATCCGATACTTATTATCCTACTTCTTTCCTAGTTTTGCACCAAATATAAAATATTACTAATTATTTTTTAAAATATAAGGAAAGTAAAAGTTTTGAAAATATAATTTTATCAAGAAAAATAAAATTTAATAAATATTAGAAAAAATCTCATATTTTCATTATTTAGCTTTTGTTATGGATCCCAGAGTTAAATCAGATGATTAATATGAATATTAGAAGTAATTTATAAAAATATGAATTATGAAGTAAATATAAAGAGATTTAAAAATAAAACTAAAAATTTATTAAATAAAATATTTGTATTATATGATCAAAAATATAATAAAGATAAAAGATCCTCTATTTCATAATCGACCATAGGTGGTAGTGGTAAATATTGGTCTTTATTTAAAAAAAAATTGCCACTTCATTATCTTCATCTACTAAATTAAATATTTATATGGGTAATAATTTTATAAACTTTCTAACTCAGGAAGACATGGATAATTTTGATATTTTGATTGGTAAAGAATACATAAAAATAATTATCTTATGCTTGCCATCATAGCATGTGATCTACTAACCTCTCCAGTGTCCATAGTAGCATTGGAGTTTGCTTTTGGTGCAGGAGGATTGACACTTGATGAGAGGAGAAGCCAATTGAATCTTAATGCAATGGAGATGCTGGTCTACATCAAGTACTGGTAGGATGTAGAAGAGACGATTCAAGGTTAGAAAAAAGATGATTAAGAGTCCCCTTTAAATAATAATAATAGGGCAGAATAGTAGAAGATTAAAGATGAAAGATGACATGATCTGTCACGGTCTTAAAGGTTACACGAGATGAATGTCCATGATAAGTCACGCCAACAGCAAGACCCAAAAAAAAGATAAGTATGTCTAATTTATTTTATTTAATTTTTTTTAAATTAATTTTAAAATTATAAAAAATAATAATAAATAATTTTTATCTAGCAAGTTAACCTATGAGGCCTGACAACCAAGGTTCAAGCTATATCAGATAAAAGATTAAAGACTTTCCTTTAAACGGCTAGAAGATGAAAAGAACTAAGTAAAAGAGTAATGAATAAAATAATGCGATTGTGATGACTAGCTACTTATCTGCCCATAAAAAAAAAAAAAAGAAATATATATAATTAGTTTTATTTAAATAATATTTTAAAAAACTAAACAGGCTGGCATGCGAGTAGGCATGTGAATCATCTTTTGGGCCAAGCATGCAGGCCACCTCACAAGGTCGGTACATAGGTTGTCATGCAAGCTCGATATGGTTTGAGCTGGGCTTGTGGGTCGTACTAGGTCGACCCTCTCAGTCTGGTGAGTTGTGTCAGCATGAACAGCTCAAGAGCCGATCCACAGGATAGCAAGCATCATCTGCTATAGAAGCGATACTGGGTTGATACAACTTATCAGCGTACGGATAATAGTCCGATCGTTTAATACCTTTATTTATGCAGGTTTTGAGCGCAGAGGCTTTTTGAGAAGTTTGGAGAGATGGGGGCATGTTAGGCTTTGGAGCCGGGCAAAGTAACTTGTATGCGGGCGGAGCGCGTCCCATTGGGGATAAACAAGCGATTAAGCGAATGGATTGCCCCACCGGTCACGTGAAATCTTTAACTTTTGAGAGAGATCAATTAATTGCAATGATTTGATTAACGAGTGAGAGATGCTAAAGTCGCTGGTCTTGGTTGAGGGTTCTTCCTTTTATAAAGCTTCCAATTAGTACTGAAATCTTCTCGTGCGGTCCCCTGCTTTCCATATGTGTTTCCGATCTCACGCAATTCATCCAACAATAGGTTACTAAGGTCATGATTAGTGGATCCATGCACTACTGTAAAGGGGCCAGCAATCGTTCAAATTCCTATTGCCGTTCGGGCAAGGAACGAATATCTCTTCTTTACCACTCGAATCGGACGAATTCCATTGCATGAGAATTTCTCCTGGCGTGCATCTGGAACATTCCATGAGCCGATTTGCCCAGAAGACAGTGTGCCTTGAATATCTGCAGAGGATTTATCTAAATTTTGTTCTTGCCGTACAACCATACAACACCTCGAGCAGAAAATCGTGCCTCTGAAAAGCAAGAACCGACTCGAATTTTAACCCTATCTTCTCACCATTGCCTTTTGCTGAAGTCATTTCTCTCTCTCTCTCTCTCTTACTCTCCCTCTCCCCTCCTGATCATGTATCTGTATCCCTAGACGAGCATCATAGAGATTCGAATTAAATTTTAAAAAATAAAAAAAATATTTTAATATCCATATATATGTGAATTATGGACGAATCATAGCCTTTCGTACCTAAATTGGATATGTGGGGGCCGTTCAAGAATGTAGGGCATTCTGTAGTAAAAAGTTTGGAAACGGTGTCACTACTGGTACACGTTTTGTACCCCCAAAGCGCTGCACTGGATGGTTGCCATGAGCTCCGTTTTAGGATATAAACAGTTGTTCATCCATAGTCCATGTTTGCAGATGTACTAATATCTTTTTATTATATATATATATATATATATAGAAAGTGTTATGCGGTATGAAACATGTTCCGCTGTTAGCTTCAAACCTCGTTTTCTAAAATAAAAAAGCGGACGGATACCGAATTCCAAGGCATGATGGCGGATTCCAAGGCCCCGAATTTAAGGCGCGAGCACAACCGGTCCAGGCCTGCTTTTAAAGGGATTCTTAACATAACGGTGATGTTTAGACATTTTTTTTCTCTTTTTCTTTTTCTTTTTCTTTTTCTTTTTTCTTTTTCTATTTTTTTTTTTTTATTATTATTATTCATTTTTTATATTATAGTATATGATATGCATCATCTGTGCATCCTGTTATATATATAAAAAAAAACTAGAACAGTGTTAAAACTTAAGATAGTAATCCGCATCTTATTATATTATAAAAGTTAAATTTTACAATAGTATCATCTATTAATTTAATGCATATATATTTAAATTTTTTTTTTATTTATTATGTACCTTAAATATTAAGACAGTTCTCACAACGCATTGGAATGAATTGCTATATCATATATTAAGATTGTTTCAATTTTTTATATAATAGGATAGCATATATTATAAAAGCTGAACTTGGTATAGAATTTAAAAAAAAAAAAATTAAACAATAATCTAGTGTAATATATATATAAGGCTGGTAAATATAAAAATCTCAACTTTTTATATGATAAACTTCTTTTTATGGGTATAGTTCCAAGTAGTTGAATGCATAAAGAAAGATTTTGCTTTAACTTTAATTTCATGAGTAAGTGGATTGAGAAAGTAAAAAAAAAAAAAAATTATATGATAAAAGAGCTAATCTAATTAAATTAATTAATTAATATTTACTAGCTATAATATCGTAAGGAGCATTAGGAGTGAGAGATATTGTTATTGCACATGTCATAAATAAATAGTTGATCTTAAGAAAAACATAACAGATAATGAGTTTACTTATAAAGCATAGATGTCTAATTAATAAGCATCACAGCCATGAAATTTATCTATTATAATATAACTATGATATTACAATATCTAACCGGCACCATCATTATTTTTTCCCCTAACTTACCTTACCCTTGCTGAAACGCGTGCTTGAAATTAAGATAGTCTAAGTTCATTTAAAAATTCCATTTTTTCAATCAAATTTTTAAATAAATAATTTCTTTTCAAGTTGGCTACCAGCTTCATCGATATATTATAAATTATTATTTGATGATGCAGTAGAAGTTCTGCTTCCGTGTTAATGACGATATATTATAAGCAACGCCCGACTTGACTAGTCAAATTTAATGACGATGGTACTATGGTCGCTTGGCAAGCAAGCAAAACTATAAAAAAAAGATATTTCTCTTTGATATTATATTCGCTTTTGGGTGCGGATAATTTATTTTGCCCTCCCTGGGGGAAGATTTTTTAAGATTGTTTTCCCAAAGCTCGTCATGCTACAGCTATAAAACGACAAGATTTCCTGGCGCAGGCCAAAGCCAATCTGAAGTTGGGAGAGCCAAGCCAACAATTTTAGCTGCGGGGAAAACCAAGCTGCTGAAACCATGGCCGAGGAGGAGAGCATGACCACCGAGATAGTACCAATAGATTCCGATGATGAAGTTCCTCAGAGCGAAGTTCAACGACCCCTAGCCATGAATCCTAAATTGCTTGAAGCGGCAAGATCAGGAGACAAAAGAATTCTGGATGACTTGCTACGCCCAAAAGATGTTTCTTCTGGAGTTTCGTTGGAGGAGATCTCGATAACAGTACCAGGGGGTGCTGCAGCTCAAGAAGATACCAGCTGCCTTCTTGGAGTAACAGTGGGGGGGAACACGGCCCTCCATATAGTTGCTGGCCTAGGACATCTGGAGCTTGCCAAGGAGATCTATCAAAGAGAGAGATCTCTTTTGGCGGCACGAAACGAGAGGCTCGACACTCCGCTGCATTGCGCTGCAAGGGCTGGGAATGACAAGATGGTCTCCCTCCTCATCCAGTTCGCAAGGGAGGACGGGATCGAAGCGGAGAACGTTCTGAGGGCGAGGAACCAGGACAACGACAATGCTTTGCATGAAACTGCCAAATATGGCCATGTGCGCGTGGCCAAAGCACTGATGGAGGAGGATGCTAGACTGGCGTGCGTGCAGAACAGTGCCGGTATGTCTCCGCTCTATCTAGCCATCGTGATGCGATCCCTCGATGTAGCCAAAGCCTTGCTGCAGCCTTTCTCAGAGGAGTTGGCTTCTCAAACCTTTTACGCAGGCCCTGACAAGAAAACAGCTTTGCATGCAGCAGTCCTCGAGAGCCTCGGTAATCCCCCCCCTCTCTCTCTCTCATATATATATATATATATATATAATAAAATAAATAAAAGAAAAGCTCAAACAAAAAGTATAAATTATAAGATATTACAACTACATGCTACTTTAAAAAAAATTAAAAGAGTATAAATTATAAACTACTTTGAGAGGACTAGATGTTTACTTTTGATAGACACTTGATGGTTTAGTTTAGTTTCTTTGATGCATAATTTTTAATATAGTTGCTTTCGCATTTAACCAAAACTAGGAAGGCCTGTTCGCTTAGATCTTGTTTGGCAGAACTGCAAGCGATAAGGTCTTTGAAAATAAAGTTTTAAGCAGTAAAATTTTTAAAAAAAATTTATTCGCTATTTGATAACTATAATTTTAAAGTACTATAAAATTTTATTATTAGTTTAATAATTAAATTATAAAAATATTTTTATAATAAAAATAATGAAAACCATAACATTATATTTTTAATTATCTAATCTATTAAAAATTATTATTATAAATTTTTCTAGTAATATTATAATATAATGATATCATATTATAGTAATATTAAAATATATCTTAGTATAGTATTATAATATAATATAAAAAAATATAATAACATTCTAATATAATAATGATTATAATGCAAAATTATTACAATATATTATTTTACTATTTTTTAATAATATAATACCATATTATTATGACATATAATTATAGTAATATTATAAAATTATAGCATTATATACTGTAATAATACTATATTTTATATAATTTATTATAATATTTTATAATATTATTTTACTATCTTATTTTACGCTACAAATATATTATAATTATAATAATATTTGAATATGATATGATATGATATATTATATTATGTTATTTATACTATATTGTTATATTGTAACACTAAATATTGCTATTTTTGTAATTTGAATATGTGACCTTCAAGCCTGAAAATAGCTTCTTGATATTTAGTAAATAGAGTTTTTGAAAAAAAATTTTAATTTGAAGCCTTTTCAATTAGAGCTTTTATTAGTTTTTTGGTGCAACTAGAAAATACTTTTAAAAATTTTATCAAACATCATAAAATTATTTAAAAGTACTTTTAGGCCTTTAAAAGTACTTTAATTCCTTCAAAAACTCAACTAAATGGGACTTCTGTGAGCTTCCATTTAACAACTTTCCTTGATAGCCAACATTGAATAAAAGCTTCAACGTAATAGGAAACAAACTTTGATTTTTTTCTTTCTTACTATATAAATATCTTAATGGATGCATAAGCAGAATATAAAGCAAATACATGCATGGATTTTTATGCTTTGCCTCTTAATTTGTTAAAGTGCTATAAAAATTACAGAGCATAAGTATTTATGATACCTTTAAAATAATATTTATGTGATAGAAATTACCGAAGACATTTTGAAATGGAAGCCAATATTGGCCAAATGTGCCGATTCTTCAAGGAGAGTTCCTCTTCATTATGTAGCTTTATATGGTGATGATCGTAAAATCGTGGAGCTATTGTTGAAGCGCGATCCCTCTACAGCCTATCTACGAGATGCCAATGGTTCATTTCCCATACACATGGCAGCTAGCAGAGGCTACGTTGGTATAGTTGATCAGATTTTACAACAGTGCCCAGATACAAATGAATTATTAGACAAGGAGGGAGGAAATTTTCTTCATGCTGCTTTTCAAACCAAAAAGTTAGATATGGTAAAGAAAATTATCTCTCAGAGACCGTATCTCAGGCAGCTGTTAAACGAGCAGGATGGAAAGGGGAATACACCATTACACATAGCTGTGAAGAACACTGACCAATGGAGCGTATATTTTCTTCTGCGAGACAAAAGCGTATGCCTCAACATTATGAATCACGATGGCTTCACCCCTCATGACTTGGCTCGTAAAGATATGGACAAGAGCCTGACCTTTCGAACGGTAAGCGAGCTCCTCCTTTTCAAATTCTAGCATCTTTGATGAAGGATTCAAATTTAAATGTAAAAAAATATAATTAAATTTAATTATAAATATATAAAATTCATCAATAATATCTTTTAATTTGTATGTATCATAAGTAAGATCAACTCTAATATTATTTATCAAAATTTAAAATTTTATCTAAAATGATAAGACGAATGATATTATTTGAATTTTTTAATCTTATATAAATATTCAACACCTCTTAAGTGAATAGCTAATATGGGATTAAACACATGTCTGCATAACCTCTCATATTTCTTACGCATTTCACAAGCGCTAATAAGTTAAACAAAAATAGTGTAATTTTTTTAAATTTTATATTTATTAAATTTAAATTTTAAAATTATTAGTTTTAAACTAAAAAATAAACATAAGAGAAATAAAATACATGCATTGGATAAAAAAATATTTTAAAATTTTAAAATATTTTTAATTGACTTGAAGCTTCATATTAAAAAATAAGTAAATTCTTTCCTGAAAAGTAGAGTTCAATTATAAGTTTTTTTTAAAAAAAAGTCAAATGAAATTAAACTCAAGATCTAATCATAATGAAAATATCTGCTATAGTCCTATTACGTAAGAGCTTTCTACTGATAATATTTTCTTATTTGATTGCTTTATTTTTATATTTAAATAATATTTAAAAACTATTATATATATATATATATATATATATATATATATATATATATAGATGCTGATGCTAATGTTGTTAACGAGGCTTGAGTTCGCTTGTTGGCTCGTGATCTAGAATCGCTTTACCTTTTGTATCAGAAAAAATAATAATAATACATAAATATCACGCACTGTTCTCAATCTTTCAACTGATTTCTATCTCTCTTTTCCCTAAATTTTTCTTGTAACGTAGAATGCAAAGAATTGCATTTATCACTGCTTGGCTGCAACAAAGGCTCAGCTTAGTCAGCGGACATTCGATGGTTCTAGAGGGATTGATTCATCCAAAGAGCAGGCCGAAGAAATTAACAAAACAGATCTGGATTTATTTAAAAATATTGGGATCGCTTCGGTGTTGATTGCTGCGGTCACATTTGCTGCTGGTTTTACTCTCCCTGGGGGTTACATAGCTGATGATCATTCAGGCCGTGGCACTGCAGTTTTAGCAAAAGAGTATGCTTTCAAGGTATTCGTCATCTCAGATGTTTTCGCCTTGGTCAGCTCCATTTTAGCTACTTGCTGCGTCGTCTTATATGGATCACTGGCAGCTGATGATCGTAATCGCCGACGAATCGTTTCGGCAGCTTGGTTCTGTATAATTATGGCAACGGTTGGCATGTCCGCTGCCTTCGCGATGGGGATATACGTTGCGTTGGCTCCCACCTGCAAGATTATCAGCATTCTTTTATGCTTCATTGTTATCGGATGCCCTCTTTTAGCCGCTGCAGTGTTTTATCATAACTTCTACAGTTTGCTCAGAGCAATTGGAGCCAGACAAGCGCATGAAAGTTGCATTAGACTGCTTTCTGTTTCACTGGTGAGCACTGGGTCCCTCTCTACAAGGGTGGCCACGATAGTCGGTAGCTATGCTCTCTTTTTTTTAATGGCGATGATTAAAAGTTAAAAAGTATTGGTGAGGGACGTCTTGCTCATCAACTGTTGCTGCGTCATTTATTCAATGCTTCGAATATTTCCCAGTTATGATTAGCAATGATTAAAAATTGAAACTATTGAAAGTGCGAACAGGTTTTTCTTTTAATCCTTTTTATTTTTTTCTTTTTATTTTTTTTTTAAAGAGGGCCAATATCCAATCTTTCTACCTTTATTTCTATTCTATCTGATTTGGTTGGAATCGAATCCTTTGCTCTTTTTCATCTGACAAGAGTATTGGTATCATTCAATCTTTTTTTTTTTTTTTTTTTTTCATGCAGAACTTTCTTTCTAATAAAAAATTAATGTTTGTGGAGGTGGCCGTGTATGTTTGCTTTTTCTCTCATTAATAGTAATGAAAAGAAAATTTTCTTATTGTCTTAACCTTCCTTCTATGATTGAATAGGATTGAGAGTTAAAAATATATTTGCAATCTTGGTATCTTGTACCAATATTCAATATTACATCACATATCAAATATAGATATGATATACGTTTTGTTACCAATATCGAATCCTAATAATTTATCCATAGCATGTTATATATTTTGTATGGGACAGTACAATCTAATATAATAAATCACAACTCCTTGAAACTATGATATGCACAATTCATGATGCACCCCACCCCAGTGGCGGGAGACTTGTGATGAGAACAAAAACCGTTGAAATTATTGTTAGCACAAGTTATTTGATTGCCGGCTAGGTGTCCATTCAAAATTAGTTGACATTGGTACAAATTTAGAAATTGAATTGGGCATTAATTTCTGTACACTCGAGCTAAACCTTCCCCTTCTTTTGACTAGATGATATAAAATTCACTATATGAAAATATTTCAACTATTAAAAGAAGTTGAAACGTAACATATGCTTTTTATTGGGCTGTCCTCAAGGAATAGGTCAACGCCTAGCGATGCACAATCACCAGAAGAAAAATATACGAATTTCATTATTGTGAGGCTCGGCCCATACCGGCCTCATTCTAGAGGTAGGCCTAAGTGGGTTGGCTGCAACGAGGCAGACTTCAATCCTCACCTGTGGCTTTTTCTGTCCATCCTCCCCTCTAGCTCTCACCCGCTCCCTTCTCTCTGCCTCTCTCTCTCTCTCCCTCCTTCCCTCTCTTCGTTCCCCTCTCTACCTTTTTTTCTCTCTATCCCTCTGACACTTTCTCTCTCTAGCCACTTGGTTGGGCCGAGCCAGGCTCATGATCTTCCCCCGAGCGTATCGACTTCAGTTGAGGGTCATTCCTCTCGTCCACTCTGGTCCCTTGTATAGCTTGCTTGACCCCTTTGAACTAGGATCTCCAACTTGGGTCTACAAATATCCTTGGATCCTCCCTTTTCCTTATAAAATATCTTCTTATGCCAGATGATAGGTGCAGTAGGTGGGCTTGCGACTAGATTGTCACCTTTCATTTTGTACTGCATCGAACATACAAAATTTCAGATGCAATCATTCGCATAATTTTAATATTATATGTATATATATATATATATATGCTTTATTATTGTATAATTATATATATTATTATGAATATTTTAGAAGATATTGTTATCATAGATTATAAATTATAAAAATATAATAATGATAAAACATGTGTGCCATTAATAAATAAATTATAAAAATATATATAAAATAGGGTGCATGCTGCTAAACTAGTCATATGAGTGTGCAATCAATCATTAGAGGGATTGTGGCACTTAGTGGTGTAAAATAGAACTGACATGACCTACTTAGCCTATGATCTTATAGGCTGTGCCGATTTGACAAGGCGCTAAGGCCACACTAGCATAGCCCATAAAGCCAGCAGGACCCCTCAACTTGGCATGACCTGTGGGCTCATGCTGGACTGTACCGACCCATGGGTTTGTGTCTAGCCATGCTAGCTCACAGGTTAGCCCTTTTTAATTTTATGATATTTTTTAAAAAATATTAATAATAATTATCTCAAAAAATAAGTAAATTTGACTCTAAAATATAATGAAAAAATAATATTTTTATTGAACAATTATAACATATATATATATATATATATAGAATTATAAATAATGAAATACAATAATTGAACATTTTATTTGAAATAGATTACACATGATTTGCACAATTATATTTGAAAAATAATCAACGTATTATCGATGTAGAAGCATGGTAGAAAACTGACTTTCCTTCCTACGTAGAGGCATGGTAGAAGGCGAAAACGCACTCTTTCCACTCTATTCGATGGGTTTTTCAACTGCTTCGTAGCCTCCACCTTTCACCACCATATGGATATATGTCTTTGCCGTCTAGACTGTCAGCCCAACCTCGTAGTTCTCCCCTTCGAGCCCCAATCCTTAAAACATTCTTACTCAACAAATGAGGTTCTGATTGCCAGATATTAGCCTTTGGACCAAGACATGATACCATGCTTAGTTATTGATTTGGAAATGGGCTCCTTTTAGTTGGATGTGACAGAGCTTTAGGAAGAAGATACGTTGCATACACTTAACACCCTGAGTTTATCACCTTTGGCGTGACGGCTTTCATTAAATGCCAGGCTTGCTCGGAAATAACTTTCTAATCAGCTTTGTACTTTCTAACATCCTACATCTGGCTAGTAAGCCCAATTCATTTATCGATCAGATCATATTTATAAAAAAATTTTAGATTCAATCAGTCATTCAGATTAGTTTCAAGTTAAGCATGACTCAAATCTAATCTAAAATATTGGAGTTCGGAATAAGATTAGATAAGGTCTTGTTTTCATTTGAATTAGACATTTAACTATTGTTTTACAAGTAAAATCTAGTAATTGATTTAGGTCCATTAAAAAATTTAAATAAAATTAAAATGAGTCAACTTAAATTTAAATTTTTATTAAAAAATATTTCATTTTATCCAAGTAAATAATTATCCTTAACTTTATACATTATAATTTTTAAAATATTTATTATATATTTAAAGACATTATAAATAAGAATCCAACGGAATAAATAATGAAATGTAAATATTTAAATATAATTAATAAAAATATATGAGAAGAGATCTAGTTATTAATATGAAAAAAGAATTAGTTTAAATGAGAGTTCATTTAATAAATTGATAAAGATAATGGGAGTGAAGAAAAATAATATTCATATAATTAAAGTTTATGAGTCGGACGAGATTATACAAGATTCAAATCTAACTAAGAATTTAGACCAGAATTTAATTTTTGAACTTGACCCAACCAACGGGTCTTTAAATATAGATTTATAGATTGGGTTAGGATCAGATTGAGTTATAAATTGATTCGGCCCATTTGTAGTCTTATTTGTCTTATCACGACATACCCAACTTGTGAGCGTATTTTGCATCATGCAGAGCTTCTTTTTTTTTTTTAAATTCAAATCCTAGCCTCACCATAAAGGAAGATGTTGATGGCCCTATGCCAATTGTTGGCCCAGTTCATCAGCAATCTTTCTTATACCCTCATTTTCCCAATTTGTTGGACCATTGATTGATGAGAAGGATGAAGGAGAGTCATCCTCATAGTGTGATCTCCTTCATGAGCCCAGGTGCACTTTCATGTTTTAAAGCTTCAAACCTTCGATCCACCAATACTCTTCGAGACACTTTTCCATTATCTTTTGCCAAGTTTACTTGGCTTCGGCTCCATATGTGTCGAACAAACGTCAAGCCCAACCCAGGTGGTCTGCATTTGTTGGGGCTTTACATTTCATTCCGTCCGGTCGGCATTTGCTGGTGCTAGGATCAAAAATTTTCAACTTACCAACATTTTTTCGGATCTAGTTAGCTATCTTAATTTCTCTTTGGACTATAATCTTACTTTCTATCCATTACAATCGATAATATTTTGTGCTGGTAGCTCTCGCCAACTTTATGGCCAAAGTATAAGTTCGACATCGACATAATGAAATATGGGGCACACCAGTTACCGACTGAATCCAATATCCCTAAGCCCACTACTACCACTGGTACCATATCATCCTCTAGGTCCAGGGCTAGACCCAGGATTTCTAGAGTCCGGCTATACTTTAACATTGAGAAAATTTTCGACAAGGGCTTCATGCCATTTATAAAATCCACATTAAAAACTGCAGCTACAACACTTTCGAGAGAATTGATCATCTGACCCAGCATTAGAAGAGACATGAGAGTGCATCTCTTGACACCACCCAATCTCATATTAGAATTAGCCAAGGAGATGAGTTAGGAAAATTTCTTATGCTTAAGAATTAAATATAAAAAAATTATCAAAATTTATTGTAGGTAGTAAAATACCTTTTACTTTTGTAGAAAATCCAAAATTTGAAGAATATATGAAACTACTTTAAATCCTGTATTTAAAAAGTTTTCCAAAATATTGCTAAATCTGATTATTTTAAACAATATTTTGAATAAAAAGAAAATATTATTTTATATTTTAAAAATTTTGATGGTAGAATAGCTCTAACATTTGATATTTGGACAAGTACTATTGAATTATCTAATATTTATGTTACTGTGCATTTTATTGATTGCGACTAAGTAATATAAAAAAAAATTCTTAGTTTTAAATTAATTGAACATTCATATACTACCACTATTATCCATGCTTATATCATGCAAATGGTACGCGAGTATTGTATACATGATCAATTTTTTTCAATTAGTTTAGATAATATATCTAATAATAATATTACTGTTGAATTACTCAAACTACATCTACATCCCATCTTATATGAGAAATTATTTCATATTAGATATACATACCATCTTATAAATTTATTTATACAAGATTATTTAAAAGTTATTAAATCATATATATATATATATATATGTTATATATATATATATAAGTAAAGTTAGATAAGCTAATAAATATATAATATATAGAATTCTTAAGAGCTAGAAGATAAGAATTTAAATCTTTATGTATTACTCATGGATTAAAATGTAAACAACTTTTATTAGATATAAAACATAAATGAAATTCTACATATTTAATTGTTGACCCTGCATTGATTTTGATGATCACAAAACAATTAAGTAGGTTACTGATGATTTTTATGTAGATCAATGTGACTTGCAGGTATACAAGAGTCATCAAAAATATCTAAATGGATTCCAAATGTCAAAATCAGTATGTGGTTCAAGAGAGAGAATCCCAGTATCTGAGAAGAAGGACTCAAGGTCAGATTAAGTAAAACTCAGATCTTTGACAAAATTACCAAGTGTAGAAAGTTCAAGATTCAATGGTTTTCTAAGTCCGTGGAGCAATTTTTCAAGTTTTAAAAACTTTGGTCAACTCCCACGGCAACTTGGAATGGAAGAATGAAGCCCTTGGCCGACCCACATGTGAGTTATCAAGTCAAAAATGTGTCACAAAAGTTTTTACAGAGGAAAACTATGTGTTAGTAGGCTCTAGAGCCGACTACTATGACCACATAGTGGTCTGGCACAAGGTAGTCGGCTCTAGAACCGACTACTGTGGGACTTACAGTGGGTTTACCTACGTTAGTCGGCTCTAGAGCCGACTACTGTGGTGTTAGTCGTCTCTAGAGCCGACTAACTCAGCTTGGGATGGGAAAAATCCTAGGTTAGTCGGCTCTGGAGCTGACTAACGCCCTGAGAGATACGACTAACGCCCTTGGAACTTGCCCAACGGCTTGTTCTGACATTCCAACGTTCGGAAACGGCCATTCCAACTGTCCAATCCCTCAACTAACTATAAATACAAGTTAATGGGATGGATTAGCAAGAAGTGAAGTAGATTTTTGAAGGATTACAAGTGTGAAAAAGAGAGATTTATCAAGCCAAATCCAAAGAAAATTCAACCTGCTTCAGTTTTCAAAAATCATTGTAGCTGAAGTTTGAAAATCCATTGAAGCCCATTCAAAGCTCCCACCAACCACTCCTGAAGCTTCATCAAGTGCTCTTAACTCAAAGCATTCAAAGAAGAGAAGCTCATTCAAGGGAAAAAGGCTTCAAATCTGTAAAGTGCTCTTTATTGTATTTATTTGCTCATTAAGGAGCTATTCTTGCTGAGATTATTTTTTATTGTATCTTGTTGAGTTTCAACTTGGTTGAAACTTGTGAAGGGTGTGCCAAACCCTTAATTGGTGGTTGTAAAGGCTCCCTTGTGCCTGGAAACAAGAAGCTAGCTAAGTAAGCTAGGTTGTAATCGTTGGAGAACGATTAGTGGTGAAAATTTTCAAGGGGTTCTTGGGAAGTGGATGTAGGTGCAAAGGATAGCACCGAACCACTATAAACCTTTGTGTTTGTGTGTGCCTTCCACTGTTCTTGCTGTGTATTTCAATTTTGTCACTGCACTTACACTCACACTTATATCTTTGCAAGCATTGCACATCATTGTTTAAAATTCCAAAGGAACCCAATTCACCCCTCCTCTTGGGTTGCTTAGCTGAGCAACAAGTGGTATCAGAGTATTGGTTCTTTTGCTTGCATTTGTCTTAACCGATAAAGAGTCCAAGATCTATGGCAACCCAAATAAGTTCCTTGTTGACTGAGGGACAGTCCACAAACAGACCGCCCTTATTCAATGGCACAAATTACACTTATTGGAAGGCTAGGATGAAAATTTTGATTCAAGCACTTGACTATGATCTATGGAGTATCATTGTTAATGGCCCTCAGACACCCATTCTTAGAACAAATGGTCTTGAAATACCCAAACCAGAAGCGGATTGGGATGAGCATGATAAGAAAATGGCTCAGCTGAATGCTAAAGACATGAATGTTTTATATTGTTCACTTGATGCAAATGAATTTAATAGAATTTCCACTTGTATTTCTGCCAAAGAAATTTGGGATAGACTTGAGGTCACCCATGAAGGCACAAATCAAGTGAAATAATCGAAAATCAACATGCTTGTACATAGATATGAACTGTTTAAAATGTAACCAAATGAATGCATTGCTGATATGTTCACTAGATTTACTGATATTGTGAATGGCCTTAAAAGCCTTGGAAAGTCTTATACTAACAGTGATCTAGTGAGAAAAATTTTGAGATCTTTGCCTAGGTCATGGGAAGCCAAGATGACTGCAATTCAAGAGGCAAAAGACCTCAACATCTTTCCTCTAGAAGAGCTCATGGGATCACTGATGACCCATGAAATTCAAGTCAAACAACATCTTGATGAGGAGGAGTCCAAGAAGAGAAGAACCATGGCCTTAGAGTGTTCAGATCAAAAGGATGAATGTGATGAATCTTCAGAAGAGAGTAAAGGGGATGATGAGCTTGCTCTCATCACAAGAAAATTTAGAAGATTCATAAGGAAGAAGAAATAAGGAGTGAAGAGAAGGCCACTGCTGAAAGGATACTTCAGCAAAGAAAAGGATAAGAAGCAGCCTCTCACATGCTATGAATGCAAGAAGCCTAGACATTTCAAGGCTGACTGTCCACAATTAAAGAAAGGTCCCAAAAAGGCTAAGAAGAAAGCATTGATCGTAACTTGGAGTGATAGTGATGATACAAGTTCAGAGGATGAGAAACAAGAAACAACAAACTTGTGCCTCATGGCTTGTGAAGAAGAGGTAATATCTAACTCTCAAACTGAATTTACATTTGATGAATTGCAATATGCTTTTCATGATTTACTTGCTGAATTCAAAAAGTTAGGCAGCAAAAACAAAGATTTAAAAAATCAAGTTCAAAAATTGGTTTTTGAAAAAGAGAAATTTTCAAATGAGAATTCTGTTTTAACCCAAGAAAATCTGAATTTGAAAAATGAAGTTAACAAACTGAAACCCATTGTGGACAAATTTACTTTAAGTTCCACAAAGTTGCAAATGATTCTTGACAACCAAAGGGCTGTTTTTAATAAAACTGGACTAGGTTATAATCCTTTAAAGAAGCAGAAATTTTTGAAAAATATTTTTGTCCCACCAAACAACTTTTCAAAAATTACTTGTTTCAAATATGAAAAACCAGGACATAAAGCCTATGCATGTAACTCTCGTATCAACAAGAATATCAAGAAGATTTGGGTTCCTAAAGGAACCATTCATGCTAACCCCAAAGGATCTAAAAAAACTTGGGTACCTAAGAACATAACTTGATATTGTGGTTGCAGATGTGTCTTGTGTCCCGAAATGCAAAAAGAAGATGGTACTTGGATAGCGGGTGCTCAAGACACATGACGGGTGATGAATCTCAATTCATCACTTTGGAAGCTAAGGATGGAGGAGTGGTTACTTTTGGAGACAATGCTCAAGGAAGGATCATTGGCATTGGCAAAATTGGTATCACTTCCCATACTTTTATTGAAAATGTTCTTCTTGTTGATGGATTAAAGCATAATTTGTTAAGCATTAGTCAATTATGTGATAAAGGTTTTAAAGTCATTTTTGAATCATCTGTTTGCATGGTTACTAATCCTGCTGATGATAGCATGAAATTTATTGGTCATAGGCATGGAAATGTTTATATGGTAGATCTAAATGAGCTTAATGACCAAAATGTTGAATGCCTAGTTGCCATGAATTCTAAATTTAATGATTCTAGCTGGTTATGACATCGTAGACTTGCTTATATTAGCATGGATTTGTTTTTCAAACTAATTAAAAGAGATTTAGTAAATGGTTTGCCAAAATTAAGTTTTGAAAAAGATAAAATTTGTGATGCATGTCAGTTTGAAAAATAAACTAGAGTTTCATTCAAATCCAAAAATATGGTTTCAACTTCTAGGCCCTTGGAACTTTTACATATGGATTTATTTGGACCAACTAGAACCACAAGTCTAGGTGGCAAACATTATGGTTTTGTAATCATTGATGATTTCTCTTGTTTTACTTGGGTTTTATTCTTAGCAAGCAAAGATGAAGCTTTTTCTGCATTTCTAAAATTTTTCAGAAAAGCAACTAATGAAAAAGCTCTTTAAGTTGCATCTATTCGAAGTGATCATGAAAAATAATTTGAAAATCATCATTTTGAAAGTTTTTGTAATAAAAAAGGAATTAACCATAACTTTTCTGCACCTAGAACCCCTCAACAAAATGGTGTAGTTGAAAGGAAAAATAGAATCCTTGAAGAAATGGCCCGAACCATGTTGTGTGAAAGCAATCTCCCAAAATACTTTTAGGTTGAAGCAATCAATACAACATATTATGTTTTGAATCGAGCTCTAATAAGACCTATTTTGAAAAAGACCCCATATGAACTTTGGAAGGTAGAAAACCAAACATTGGATATTTTCATGTTTTTGGATGTAAATATTTTATTCTAAATAATGGCAAAAAAAATCTTGATAAATTTGATGCAAAATCTGATGAAGGAATTTTTCTTGGATATTCAACCAATAGTAGAGCTTATAGAGTATTTAATAAGAAAACATTAGTGGTAGAAGAATTCATTCATATAGTATTTGATGAAACTAATGAACTTTCATCAAGGAAGAAGGATATAGTTGATCATACAGGTCTACTTGAAAAAGGAATGCAAGACATTACTCTAAAGGAGAAAGAAGGATCAAATAAACAAAGTAATCAGGAAGATAGCATTGAAACACTCCAACGAGCTGAACCTCAAGGTATACATGATTTGGAAAAGGAGTGGAGGTATGTCCACAATCACCCCGAAGAACTTATTATTGGTAGCCCATCTCAAGGAGTAAGAAGTAGGTCCTCATATAGAGATGCATGTAATCATTTAGCATTTGTTTCATAAATTGAACCAAAATGTTTTGATGATGCTAAAAATGACCCTGATTGGATAAATGCAATGCATGAAGAATTAAATCAATTTGAAAGAAACAATGTATGGATCCTAGTTGATAGACCAATAGATTATCCCATAATTGGCACTAAATGGGTTTTCAGAAATAAATTGGATGAGCATGGAAACATAATTAGAAATAAAGCAAGATTGGTAGCTAAAGGTTATAATCAGGAAGAAGGCATTGATTTTGATGAAATCTTTGCTCCTGTTGCAAGACTAGAAGCTATCAGATTATTACTTGCTTTTGCATGCTTCATGAACTTCAAATTATTTCAAATGGATGTTAAAAGTGCTTTCTTAATTGGATATATTGCTGAGGAAGTATATGTAGAACAACCATCCGGTTTTGAAAATAATGAACAGCCAAACTATGTGTTTAAGTTGAACAAAGCTTTATATGGTTTAAAACAAGCACCCCGGGCATGGTATGATAGATTAAGCAAATTCTTGATAAGCAACAATTTCATTAGAGGAAATGTGGACACTACATTATTTATAAAAAGAGAAAATGATGATATGCTTATTGTGCAAATTTATGTGGATGACATCATTTTCGGTGCTACTAATGAAATTTTGTGCCAAGATTTTGCTAAGCTCATGCAGGGAGAGTTCGAGATGAGCATGATGGGTGAACTCAACTATTTTCTTAGACTTCAAATAAAGCAAAATGTAGAAGGAATCTTCATTAGCCAAAGCAAATATACAAGAGAAATTCTGAAGAAATTTGGCATGGAGAATTCTAAATGTGCCGGTACCCCTATGAGCTCATCTTGCAAACTTGATTTGAATGATAATAGTAAATCAGTAGATTTAAAGCTTTATAGAGGCATGATAGGATCACTTTTATATCTAACTGCTAGTAGGCCTGATATTTTATTCAGTGTATGCATGTGTGCTAGATTTCAAGCTAATCCTAGAGAAACACATTTAAATGCTGTGAAAAGAATCTTAAGATATTTAAATGGTACTAAAAATCTTGGTCTTTGGTATGCTAAGCAATCCACTGTTGATCTGATTGGTTACTCAGACTCTGATTTTGCTGGTTGTAAAATTGATAGAAAATCAACTAGTGGAACTTGCCAATTTCTAGGAGTTAACTTAATCTCATGGTTTAGCAAGAAACAAACTTCAGTTGCTTTGTCTATAGCTGAGGCTGAATACATAACTGCTAGAAGTTATTGTGCTCAAATCTTATGGATTAAGCAACAACTAAAGGATTATGGCATTAAACTTAAAGACATTCCCATAAGATGTGACAATAATAGTACCATCAATTTGACTAAAAATCCAATTCAGTACTCTAAGACCCAACATATTGAAATTAGACATCATTTCATTAGAGATCATGTTCAAAATGGAGATATAATCCTTGAATTTGTTAGTACTGACAAGCAATTAGCTGATATTTTCACAAAACCCCTTGATGAAAATAAATTTTATGAAATCAGAAGAGAACTTGGCATGTTTGACCCCCTGTCAGAATGAGTCAGCTACATAAATTTATTTTTTAAATTTTTTCTAGACATGCATTTAAATATTAAAAATTATGACAATTAGCCCAACTGACCCCTCTTCAAGATCCCATAACATGCATAGCTTGTAAAAATTATTTTGTGCGAATTTTATTAGATTTTCTGAAGGGCTGGCGTCATGTTCCCCATGTTAGTCGACTGGGGAGTCGACTAACATGGAGTTAGTCGGCATGGGAGCCGACTAAGTCCAAGAAACTCTCAACTTTTAAAAGGGGCCGAGTGTCTCTTGGTGTTCCACTCTTTCATTTTCTCCCAAACTCCTCCAAACTCTTCCCCCAAGCCTAGAACCCTATAAACCCCTTCCTCCACCCTCTCTAGAACCCTTCTTCCCCTCAGATCTAGCGCCCCAGCTCCATAGCTCCACAGATGAGGATCCCCCGCGTGCGACAAGAAGAAGCCCCGGAGAGTTCCCGCGAGAGAGGCGCACAAGCTCCTGCCGTGCCCTCTCCCTCAAGGTTCTCTGGCATCCAATCCTTGTCCACAAGAGCTATTTCAAATGGAAGGATCGTGGACTTTGGATTCCTTGCCCGGGAATGGTTCACTATTGGACGGATGCTTCAACAAAGGGGATGGAGCTTCATGTGCAAGACAGAGGTTGCAATCTACCCAAAATTGGTAAGAGAGTTTTATCAGAATCTCTCTATTGATTTCACCTCTGCTTCTTCCATAGTAAAAGGTGTTAATATTGAGCTGGATCATGCCTCCATTGGGAATATTTTGAGAGTCCCTATTGGTGGAGTGTGTGAGGATTCTCCTGAAGATAGAGCTTATAAGATTGAGACTATCCTAGGAATTGAGGATGGAGAGGGTGTAGACCGTTTGGAGGCCAACACCCTAAATGTGGAAATGAGACTTCTCCATCACATCATCTCTAGGATTTTTATCTCTAGAACTGGTAGCTTCAACCTGGTCACTGAGAAGGATCTGACCCTCATGTATCACATTGTCAGTGATATCCCTTATGATCTTCCTGATTTGATGTTGACTGTGTAGAGAGAAACAGTCAACAGAGCCAGATCTGCTCTTCCCTATGGTATGCTTCTCACCCATTTCTTTAAGCATTTTGGAGTAAGATTGAAGGGTGAAGAATCCACCAAGCTGCACCATTCGGACTTCTACAATGAACACTCTCTGCGCCGAATGGGTTTTGTAAAGATTAATGGGCGATGGACCAGAGGAAGAGGAAGAGAGGCAGAGGCAGATGAGCCAGCTGAGGCTGAGGGTCCATCTTCTTCCTCACATGAGGAGGCTGGACCAAGTACTAGGTAGCAGCCTGAGGAGCCCACAGCACCCCAGAGGACATCTATTGAGCTCAGTCAGGATCAGCTGCAGTACATTGTCAGAGAGGTATCATCTGCTCTCTCCAGCAGAAGCTCAGGGGATAGTGGCTCATCTACAGGTGATTTTACTATGGTACCTCACATTTCTACTGTAAATGAGACCATGACTCAGATGATGATGAGGTTGGATAGGCTAGAGCACTCTGTAAATGTTATTAGTGGAAGGCTGATGATGCATGAGATGAGAAGTTATGAATCTGGATCTAGCCATGACTCTGAGGAGTTAGCCCATGTGGCTGAAGAAGTGAGATAGCTGAGAGCTCAGATTGTGACCTTTGGTGGAAAATCTGAGAGACTGGAGATGTCCATTGGTCTCCTTCACCATTTGGTCTCCACCATCAGCGACCAGCTTGCTCCAGTTGCATTTCAGCCATCTATCCATCCTGCTCAGCCACCTCCCTAGCTTGGCTTCACATCTGCTCACCCCCGCTCCAAGCCACCACATGCTTCTTATCGTCCTCCTCCATAAGGATGTGGTGCTGGATCTTCTACTCAGCCATCTGTTGTATCCTCAGATGAGGAGTAGTTTAGGTTATCTTGTTGTATTTAGAATGTATTAGGATCTTTATGTATTGAAATGTTTGTATTAGAACTAAATGTTTGTGATGCTAGTCATGTATGAAACTCTTATGTATGAAAGTCTATGTATGAAATTCTATATTTAATGAAATGTTTATGTTAAGTCTTGATGTTTGTAATGCTTGTATAAAAATGTCATGTTATGAAAATCCTTTGTATGAAAGTTTATGTATGAAATTTTATATTTAATGAAATGTTCTTTTTATAATTTTGTGTATGAAATTTTCTTCTTATGAAATGTGTCATATTAATCTTCCATTTTAAATTTGAGATCTTTTATTTGTCATAAAAATTTTTAATATTGAACTATCAAGGATGAGATGTATAAAATTAAGTGCTTAATCTTTCACTTTCTTTTTGATTGATGATAAAAAGGAGGAGAATGGACCTATGAAAAGATCAAAGAGGGTAAGCACACATTTAAAAAGGAGAAGGATCTTCTTGTCAAGTTTCAAAAAATTTTTCCAAACTTTTTCATCACGTTTCAGCAAGTTTCAAAAAATTTTCATTATATTTTTATAAGTTTTTCAAGTTTTCAAAAATGGTATATCATGTTTTAGCAAGTTTTAAAAACGTTTCAGCATATTTCATAATTTCAAAATGGAACAATGAGAGCATATGTTTAGGGGGAGTAAAATTGAAAATAAGATGATCTTTTTGAAATTTTTCAAAAAAGGGGAGATAAAACTTGTTAGTTTCATCTTACTTCTCTTTAAAACAATTAAGTTTCGTTTGAAAACTTTTCTCATAATTTTTAACATCAAAAATCAAAGTTTCGACACACTATGCAGATTTTTGGCACACTTTTGGCACATTCTGGTTTAACTGCCGAAACTCTGAATTTTTTGATTCAAAATTATGATTTCAGCATTAAGACAAAGTTTATTAGCATAAATCTTCATTCCCAGGACATAACTTTTGAATTTGGCACTGAAATTAATCATTTTGGTACAAAATTCAACTTTTTCATGAAAAATTCAGCTTTTTGGGTCAAAATTCACTATAAATCCCATCAAAAATATGATTTCTCTGAGTTCAAAACATGAAAAATGATTGTCATATTGTTTTTGAAGTACTCGAATGAAAATTTTTAATTTTTGACTCATATTTTTATTTTTAGCACTCTTTTCGAGATTTTTGGCATAAAATCTACATATGAAACTGACTTAAAAATCTCTCCTGACATGAGCCAAATAATCTCAACTTTGTGCTAAGTTCAATGCTACATTGCTTCAAATTATTATTTAATCTTATACTTAATGGTTTTGTCATCATCAAAAAGGGAAAGATTGTTGACCCTGCATTGATTTTGATGATCACAAAACAATTAAGTAGGTTACTAATGATTTTGGTGTAGATCAATGTGACTTGCAGGTATACAAGAGTCATCAAGAATATCTAAACAGATTCCAAACGTCAAAATCAGTATGTGGTTCAAGAGAGAGAATCCTAGTATCTAAGAAGAAGGACTCAAGGTCAGATTAAGTAAAACTCAGATCTTTGACAAAATTACCAAGTGTAGAAAGTTCAAGATTCAATGGTTTTCCAAGTCCGTGGAGCAATTTTTCAAGTTTTGGAGACTTTGGTCAACTCCCACGATAACCTGGAATGAAAGAATGAAGCCCTTGGCCAATCCACATGTGAGTTATCAAGTCAAAAATGTGTCACATAAGTTTTTACAGAGGAAAACTATGTGTTAGTCGGCTCTAGAGCCGACTAACGTGGGTAAACCCACTGTAAGTCCCACAGTAGTCGGCTCTAGAGCCGACTACATTGTGCCAGACCACTGTGTGGTCACAGTAGTTGGCTCTAGAGCCGACTAAATCAGCTTGGGATGGGAAAAATCCCAGGTTAGTCGGCTCTAGAGCCGACTAACGCCCTGGGAACTTGCCCAACGGCTAGTTCTGACGTTCCAACGTTCGGAAACGGCCATTCCAACGGTCCAATCCCTCAACTAACTATAAATACAAGTTAATAGGATGGATTAGCAAGAAGTGAAGTGGATTTTTGAAGGATTACAAGTGTGAAAAAGAGAGATTTATCAAGCCAAATCCAAAGAAAATTCAGCTTGCTCCAGTTTTCAAAAATCACTGTAGCTGAAGTTTGAAAATCCATTGAAGCCCATTCAAAGCTCCCACCAACCACTCCTGAAGCTTCATCAAGTGCTCTTAACTCAAAGCATTCAAAGAAAAGAAGCTCATTCAAGGGAAAAAGGCTTCAAATATGTAAAGTGCTCTTTATTGTATTTATTTGCTCATTAAGGAGCTATTCTTGATGAGATTATTTCTTATTGTATCTTGTTGAGTTTCAACTTGGTTGAAACTTGTGAAGGGTGTGCCAAACCCTTAATTGGTAGTTGTAAAGGCTTCCTTGTGCCTGAAAACAAGAAGCTAGCTAAGTAAGCTAGGTTGTAATCGTTGGAGAATGATTAGTGATAAAAATTTCCAAGGGGTTCTTGGGGAGTGGATATAAGTGCAAGGGTTAGCACCGAACCACTATAAACCTTTGTGTTTGTGTGCCTTCCACTGTTCTTACTGTGCGTTTCAATTTTGTCACTGCACTCATACCTATATCTTTGCAAGCATTGCACATCATTGTTTAAAATTTCAAAGGAACCCAATTCACCCCCCCTCTTGGATTGCTTAACTGGGCAACATTAATGTTCAATCATGTTTTAATTATAAAGATATTATCACTATGCTTTATAATAATTATTTGCATAGTGAACTTATATTCAATACGCATGGACTTAATTCTGGTATTATTATGTAATTTTTATAATATTTTTACGAGGCTATTGATATTTTATCCGATACTTATTATCCTACTTCTTTCCTAGTTTTGCACCAAATATAAAATATTACTAATTATTTTTCAAAATATAAGGAAAGTAAAAGTTTTGAAATATAATTTTATCAAGAAAAATAAAATTTAATAAATATTAGAAAAAATCTCATATTTTCATTATTTAGCTTTAGTTATGGATCCCAGAGTTAAATCAGATGATTTATATGAATAATAGAAGTAATTAATAAAAATATGAATTATGAAGTAAATATAAAGAGATTTAAAAATAAAACTAAAAATT
The DNA here is from genome assembly GCA_017589505.3 of Metroxylon sagu. NCBI lineage: Eukaryota > Viridiplantae > Streptophyta > Magnoliopsida > Arecales > Arecaceae > Metroxylon > Metroxylon sagu. Next base: position 2,131,187 of record JACVBY030000623.1, on the reverse strand, counting down.
TATTAAATAAAATGTTTGTATTATATGATCAAAAATATAATAAAGATAAAAGATCCTCTATTTCATAATCGACCATAGGTGGTAGTGGTAAATATTGGTCTTTATTTAAAAAAAAAGTTGCCGCTTCATTATCTTCATCTACTAAATTAAATATTCATCTGGGTAATAATTTTATAAACTTTCTAACTCAGGAAGACATGGATAATTTTGATATTTTGATCGGTAAAGAACACATAAAAATAATTATCCTATGCTTGCCATCATAGCATGTGATCTACTAACCTCTCCAGTGTCCATAGTAGCATTGGAGTTTGCTTTTGGTGCAGGAGGATTGACACTTGATGAGAGGAAAAGCCAATTGAATCTTAATACAATGGAGATGCCGGTCTACATCAAGTACTGGTAGGATGTAGAAGAGAGGATTCAAGGTTAGAAAAAAGATGATTAAGAGTCCCCTTTAAATAATAATAGGGCAGAATAGTAGAAGATTAAAGATGAAAGACGACATAATCTGTCACGGTCTTAAAGGTTACACGAGATGAATGTCCATGATAAGTCACGCCAACAGCAAGACCCAAAAAAAAGATAAGTATGTCTAATTTATTTTATTTAGTTTTCTTAAAATTAATTTTAAAATCATAAAAAATAATAATAAATAATTTTTATTTGGCAAGTTAACCTATGAGGCTTGACAACCAAGGTTCAGGCTATATCAGATAAAAGATTGAAGACTTTCCTTTAAACGGTTAGAAGATGAAAAGAACTAAGTAAAAGAGTAATGAATGAAATAATGCGATTGTGATGACTAGCCGCTTATCTGCCCATAAAAAAAAAAGAAAAAGATATGCATATAATTAGTTTTATTTAAATAATATTTTAAAAAATTAAATAGGCTGGTATGCGAGTAGGCATGTGAATCATCTTTTGGGCCAAGCATGCGGGCCACCTCACGAGGTCGGTACATAGGTTGTCATGCAAGCTCGATATGGTTTGAGCTGGGCTTGTGGGTCGTACTAGGTCGACCCTCTCAGTCTGGTGAGTTGTGTCAGAATGAACAGCTCAAGAGCCGATCCACAGGATAGCAAGCATGATCTGCTACAGAAGCGATACTGGGTTGATACAACTTATCAGCGTACGGATAATAGTCCGATCGTTTAATACCTCTATTTATGCAGGTTTTGAGCGCAGAGGCTTTTTGAGAAGTTTGGAGAGATGGGGGCATGTTAGGCTTTGGAGCCGGGCAAAGTAACTTGTATGCGGGCGGAGCGCGTCCCATTGGGGATAAACAAGCGATTAAGCGAATGGATTGCCCCACCGGTCACGTGAAATCTTTAACTTTTGAGAGAGATCAATTAATTGCAATGATTTGATTAACGAGTGAGAGATGCTAAAGTCGCTGGTCTTGGTTGAGGGTTCTTCTTTTTATAAAGCTTCCAGTTAGTACTGAAATCTTCTCGTGCGGTCCCCTGCTTTCCATATGTGTTTTCGATCTCACGCAATTCATCCGACAATAGGTTACTAAGGTCATGATTAGTGGATCCATGCACTACCGTAAAGGGGCCAGCAATCGTTCAAATTCCTATTGCCGTTCGGGCAAGGAACGAATATCTCTTCTTTACAATTCGAACCGGACGAATTCCATTGCATGAGAATTTCTCCTGGCGTGCATCTGGAACATTCCGTGAGCCGATTTGCCCAGACAGTGCCTCGAATATCTGCAGAGGATTTATCTAAATTTTATTCTTGCCGTACAACCATACAACATCTCGAGCAGAAAATCGTGCCTCTGATAAGCAAGAACCGACTCGAATTTTAACCCTATCTTCTCACCATTGCCTTTTGCTGAAGTCATTTCTCTCTCTCTCTCTTCCTGATCATGTATCTGTATCCCTAGACGAGCATCATAGAGATTTGAATTAAATTTAAAAAAATAAAAAAAGTAAAAAATATTTTAATATCCATATATATGTGAATTATGGACGAATCATAGCCTTTCGTACCTAAATTGGATATGTGGGGGCCATTCAAAAATGTAGGACATTCTGTAGTAAAAAATTTGGAAACGGGGGATCACTTCTGGTACACATTTTGTACTCCCAAAGTGCTGCACGGGATGGTCGCTACGAGTTCCGTTTTAAAATATAAACAGTTGTTCATCTATAGTCCATGCTTGCAGATGTACTAATATCTTTTCTATTATATATATATATATATATATATATATATATATATATATATATATATATATATATATATAGCGGTATGAAACATGTTCCGCTATTGGCTTCAAACCTGGTTTTCTAAAATAAAAAAGCGGACGGATACCGAATTCCAAGGCATGATGGCGGATTCCAAGGCCCGGATTCCAAGGCCCCGAATTTAAGGCGCGACCACAACCGGTTCAGGGCTGCTTTTAAGGGATTCTGAACGTAACGGTGATGTTTAAACTTTTTTTTTTCTATCTTTTTCTTTTTCTTTTTTCTTTTTTCTCTCTCTCTTTTCTTTTTTTTTTTTCATTATTATTTATTCTTTATATTATAATACTATAGTATATGAAATGCATTACATGTCCTGTTATATAAAAAAACTAAACCAGTATCAAAACTTGAGATAGTAATCCACATCTTATTATATTATAAAAGTTAAACTTTACAATAGTATCACCTATTAATTTGATGCATATATATATATTTTTTAAAAATATTTATCATGTACCTTAAATATTAAGACAGTTCTTATAGGACATTGAAATGAATTGTTATCTCATATATTAAGATTGTTTTAATTTTTTATATAATAGGATAGCATTAAATTATAAAAGATTGGATTTGGTCTAGAATTAAAAAAAATTTTAAACTGTAACTTAGTGTAATGCATAGATAAGGCCGGTAAATATAAAAATCTTAATTACCAGTAAAGCTTCTTTTTAGGGGCATAGTTACAAGTAGTTGAATGGACAAAGAGAGGGTCTACTTTAGCTTTAATTTCATGAGTGAGTGGATTAAAAATAAAAAATAAAAATTATATGATAAAAGAACTCATCTAACTAAATTAATTAATTAATTAATATCTACTAGCTATAACACCGTGAGGAGCATTAGGAGTGAGAGATATTGTTAGTGCACATGTCATAGATAAATAGCTGCTCTTAAGGGACACGTAACAGATAATGAGTTCACTTAAAGAGCATAGATGTCTAATTAATAAGCATCACAGCCATGAAATTTAACTATTATAATATAGCTATGATATTACAATATCTAACCGGCACCATCGTTAACTTTTTCCCTAACTTACCTTACCCTTGCTGAAACGCGTGCTTGAAATTAAGATAGTCTAAGTTCATTTAAAAATTCCATTTTTTATCAAATTTTTAAATAAATAATTTCCTTTCAAGTTGGCTACCAGCTTCATCGATATATTATAAATTATTATTTGATGATGGAGTAGAAGTTTTGCTTCCGTGTTAATGACGACTTGACAAGTCAAACATGACGATGATACTATGGTCGCTTGACAAGCAGAGCCATAAAACGATAAGATTTCTTGGCGCAGGCCAAAAAGCCAATCTGAAGTTGGGAGAGCCAGGCCAACAATTTTAGCCGCGGGGAGAACCAAGCTGCTGAAACTATGGCCGAGGAGGAGAGCATGACCAGCGAAATAGTACAAATAGATTCCGATGGCGAAGTTGCTCAGAGCGAAGTTCAACGACCCCTAGCGATGAACCCTAAATTGCTTGAAGCGGCAAGATTAGGAGACAAAAGAATTCTGCATGACTTACTACACCCAAAAAATGTTTCTTCTGGAGTTTCGTTGGAGGAGATCTCGATAACAGTACCAGAGGGTGCTGCAACTCAAGGAGATATCAGCTGCCTTCTTGGAGCAACAGTGGGGGGGAACACGGCCCTCCATATAGTTGCTGGCCTAGGACATCGGGAGCTTGCCGAGGAGATCTGTCAAAGAGAGAGATCTCTTTTGGCGGCACGAAACAAAAGGCTCGACACTCCGCTGCATTGCGCTGCAAGGACTGGGGATGACACGATGGTCTCCCTCCTCATCCAATTCGCAAGGGAGGACGGGATCGAAGCGGAGAGAGTTCTGAGGGCAAGGAACCGGGACGAGGGCAATGCTTTGCATGAAGCTGCTAAATATGGCCATGCGCGCGTGGCCAAAGTACTGATGGAGGAGGAAGCTAGACTGGCGTGCGTACAGAACAGTGCCGGTATGTCTCCGCTCTATCTAGCCATCGTGATGGGATTCCTCGATGTAGCCAAAGCCTTGCTGCAGTCTTCCTCAGAGGAGGAGTTGGCTTCTCAAACCTTTTACGCAGGCCCTGACAAGAAAACAGCTTTGCATGCAGCAGTCCTCGAGAGCCTCGGTAATCCCCCCCCTCTCTCTCTCTTATATATATATATAATAAAATAAATAAAAAAAAAGCTCAAACAAAGAGTACAAATTATAAGATATTACAACTACATGCTACTTTAAAAAAAACTAAAAGAGTATAAATTATAAACTACTTGAGAGAACTAGATGTTTACTTTTGATAGACACTTGATGGTTTAGTTTAGTTTCTTTGATGTATAATTTTCAACGTAGTTGCTTCCACATCTAACTAGAACTAGGAAGGCCTGTTACGCTTAGATCTTGTTTAGCAGAACTGCAAGTGATAAGGTCTTTGAAAATAAAGCTTTAAGCAGTAAAATTTTAGAAAAAAATTTATTCGCTATTTGATAACTATAATTTTAAAGTACTATAAAACTTTATCATCAGTTTAATAATTAAACTATAAAAATATTTTTATAATAAAAATAATGAAAGCCATAACATTATATTTTCAATTATCTAATCTATTAAAAATTATTATTAAAAATTTTTCTAGTAATATTATAATATAATGATATCATATTATAGTAATATTAAAATATATCTTAGTATAGTATTATAATATAATATAAAAAAATATAATAACATTCTAATATAATAATGATTATAATGCAAAATTATTACAAATATTATTTTACTATTTTTTTTAATAATTATAATATATTATATTATTAAGATTATGATCAATATTTTTTAATAATATAATATCATATTATTATGATATATAATTATAGTAATATTATAAAATTATAGCATTATATACTGTAATAATACTATATTTTATATAATTTATTATAGTATTTTATAATATTATTTTACTATCTTATTTTATGCTACAAATATATTATAATTATAATAATATTTGAATATGATATGATAAATTATATTATATTATGTTATTTATACTATATTGTTATATTGTAACACTAAATATTGCTATTTTTGTAATTTGAATATGTGACCTTCAAGCCTTAAAATAGCTTCTTGATATTTAGTAAGTAGAGTTTTTGAAAAAAAGTTTTAATTTGAAGCCTTTTCAATTAGAGCTTTTATTAGTTTTTGGTGCAACTAGAAAATACTTTTAAAAATTTTATCAAACATCATAAAATTATTCAAAAGTACTTTTAATTCCTTCAAAAACTCAACTAAATGGGACTTCTGTGAGCTTCCATTTAACAACTTTCCTTGATAGCCAACATTGAATAAAAGCTTCAACGTAACAGGAAACAAACTTTGATTTTTTTCTTTCTTACTGTGTAAATATCTTAGTGGATGCATAAGCAGAATATAAAGCAAATACATGCATGGATTTTTATGCTTTGCCTCTTAATTTGTAAAAGTACTATAAAAATTACAGAGCATAAGTATTTACGATACCTTCAAAATAATATTTATGTGATAGAAATTACTGAAGACATTTTGAAACGGAAGCCAATATTGGCCAAATGTGCCGATTCTTCAGGGAGAGTTCCTCTTCATTATGTAGCTTTATATGGTGATGATCGTAAAATCATGGAGCTATTGTTGAAGTGCGATCCCTCTACAGCCTATCTACGAGATGCCAATGGTTCATTTCCCATACACATGGCAGCTAGCAGATGCTACATTGGTATAGTTGATCAGATTTTACAACAGTGCCCAGATACAGATGAATTATTAGACAAGGAGGGAGGAAATTTTCTTCATGCTGCTTTTCAAACCGAAAAGTTAGATATGGTAAAGAAAATTATCTCTCAGAGACCGCATCTCAGGCAGTTGTTAAACGAGCAGGATGGGAAGGGGAATACACCGTTACACATGGCTGTGAAGAACACTGACCAATGAAGCGTATATTTTCTTCTGCGGAACAAAAGCGTATGCCTCAACATTATGAATCACGATGGCTTCACCCCTCATGACTTGGCTCGTAAAGATATGGACAAGAGCCTAACCTTTCGAACGGTAAGTGAGCTCCTCCTTTTCAAATTCTAGCATCTTGGATGAAGGATTCAAATTTAAATGTAAAAAATATAATTAAATTTAATTATAAATATATAAAATTCATCAATAATATCTTTTAATTTGTATGTATCATAAGTTAGATCAACTCTAATATTATTTATCAAAATTTAAAATTTTATCTAAAATGATAAGACGAATGATATTATTTGAGTTTTTTAATCTTATATAAATATTCAACATCTCTTAAGTGAATAGCTAATATGGGATTAAACACATGTCCGTATAACCTCTCATATTTCTTACGCATTTCACAAGCGCTAATTAGTTAAACAAAAATATAGTGTTATTTTTTTTTTAATTTTGTATTTATTAAATTTAAATTTTAAAATTATTAGTTTTAAACTAAAAAATAAACATAAGAGAAATAAAATACATGCATTGGATAAAAAAATATTTTAAAATTTTAAAATATTTTTAATTGACTTGAAGCTTCATATTAAAAAATAAGTAAATTCTTTCCTGAAAAGTAGAGTTCAATTATAAGTTTTTTTTAAAAAAAAGTCAAATGAAATTAAACTCAAGATCTAATCATAATGAAAATATCTGCTATAGTCCTATTACGTAAGAGCTTTCTACTGATAATATTTTCTTATTTGATTGCTTTATTTTTATATTTAAATAATATTTAAAAACTATTTAATATATATATATATATATATATATAGATGCTGATGCTAATGTTGTTAACGAGGCTTGAGTTCGCTTGTTGGCTCGTGATCTAGAATCGCTTTACCTTTTGTATCAGAAAAAATAATAATAATAATAATAATAATAATAATACATAAATATCACGCACTGTTCTCAATCTTTCAACTGATTTCTATCTCTCTTTTCCCTAAATTTTTCTTGTAACGTAGAATGCAAAGAATTGCATTTATCACTGCTTGGCTGCAACAAAGGCTCAGCTTAGTCAGCGGACATTCGATGGTTCTAGAGGGATTGATTCATCCAAAGAGCAGGCCGAAGAAATTAACAAAACAGATCTGGATTTATTTAAAAATATTGGGATCGCTTCGGTGTTGATTGCTGCGGTCACATTTGCTGCTGGTTTTACTCTCCCTGGGGTTACATAGCTGATGATCATTCAGGCCGTGGCACTGCAGTTTTAGCAAAAGAGTATGCTTTCAAGGTATTCGTCATCTCAGATGTTTTCGCCTTGGTCAGCTCCATTTTAGCAACTTGCTGCGTCGTTTTATATGGATCACTGGCAGCCGATGATCGCAATCGCTGAGGAATCGTTTCGACAAGTTGGTTCTGTATAATTATGGCAACGGTTGGCATGTCCGCTGCCTTCGCGATGGGGATATACGTTGCGTTGGCTCCCACCTGCAAGATTATCAGCATTCTTTTATGCTTCATTGTTATCAGATGCCCTCCTTTAGCCGTTGCAGTGTTTTATCATAACTTCTACTGTTTGCTCAGAGCAACTGGAGCCAGACAAGCGCATGAAAGTTGCATTAGACTGCTTTCTGTTTCACTGGTGAGCACTGGGTCCTTCTCTGTAAGGGTGGCCATGATACTCGGTAGCTATGCTTTCTTTTTTTTAATGGCGATGATTAAAAGTTAAAAAGTATTGGTGGAGGATGCCTTGCTTATCAACTGTTGCTGCCGTCATTTATTCAGTGCTTCGAATATTTGGCAGTTATAATTAGCAATGATTAAAATTGAAAGTGCGAACATGTTTTTCTTTTATTCCTTTTTTTAAAAAAAAAAAAAAATCAGAAAGGGCTAATATCCATCTTTCTACCTTTATTTCTATTCTATCTGATTTGGTTGGAATTAAATCCTTTGCTCTTTTTCATCTGGCAAAAGTTTTGGTATCATTCAATCTTTTCTTTTCTTTTCTTTTTTTTTAACGCAAAACTTTCTTTCTAATAAAAAAATAGTAATGAAAAGGAAATTTTCTTTTTTCTTAACCTTCTATGATTGAATAGGATTGAGAGTTAAAAAAATATTTACAATTTTGATACCAGATTTTATACCAATATTCAATAGTATATCACATATCAAATATAGGCATGATATATGTTTTGGTACCAATATCAAATCCTAATAATTTATCCGTTATATATTTTGTATGGGACAGTACAATCTAATATAATAAATCACAACTCCTTGAAACTATGATATGCACAATTCATGATGCACCCCACCCCAGTGGCGGGAGACTTGTGATGAGAACAAAAAACCGTTGAAATTATTGTTAGCACAAGTTATTTGATTGCCGGCTAGGTGTCCATTCAAAATTAGTTGACAGTGGTACAAATTTAGAAATTGAATTGGGCATTAATTTCTGTACGCTTGAGCTAAACCTTCCCTTCTTTTGACTAGATGATATAAAATTCACTATATGAAAATATTTCAACTGTTAAAAGAAGTTACAAAGTAAGACATGCTTTTATTGGGCTGTCATCAAGTAATAGGTCAATGTCTAGCGATGCACAATCACAAAAAGAAAAATATAAGAATTTCATTATTGTGAGGCTCGGCCCATACTGGCCTTATTCTAGAGGTAGAGCCTAGCGGGTTGGCTCCAACGAGGCAGACTTCCCTTCTCGCTCCCTCATCCCATCCCACAGCCCCAAACAACCCCCCCCCCTTTCGTTCATTCTCCTTTGGCCAAAACACTCGTGAAACGGGAGCCACGCAAGATTGCTGCTCGCGCCTGACGAGTCGGCCCCCCTTCGATGGTTTTGCTCTCTCCCTTTCCTTCTCCCTCTCTCTCTTCCTCTCCCTCTCCCCGATTTTTTCCTTCGATCATCCTCGCAGCCAGGAACAGAGGTGTGGTAGAAGCCCCCATTTCAGTGTGGTCCCATGCCTCCTCTCTCTTTATCTCTGTCTCTCTCTCTCTCTCTCTCTCTCTCTCTCTCTTCCTTTCTGTCAGATGGGTATCGTCTCGCCATCCTGCTGCCTACTTGCACTGTCGTCTAGGATGCGGCTGAGCGGAAGGACGTGGCCTCTACCTAGCCGTATGACCTTACCCCTTCCCCAGTTGCTCCTCTCTTTTCCCCTCTCCTTCTTTCTCTCTCCCTTCCCCTCTGGTTCTCCCTCTACCGAACCAGGTGAAGCAGGGGACGGGTTCCCCTGTTTCACACCATCCCCTCCGCCCTCCCATCTCCTTATCGTTTCCATTTTCTTTCCTTTTTCTCTTTCTACCCCACTTTCTTTCTCTGGCCCTTATATCTCTATCCTTTCTCTTTCTCTCTCTAACACCTTCTCTCTCGAGCCAGGCTCATGCTCTCCCACCAAGCGTATCGCCCTCAGTTGAGGGTCATTCCTCCCATCCTCTCTGGTCCCTTCTATAGCTTGACCTCTTGAACTGGGATCTCCAGCTTGGATCTATAAATGTCCTTGGATCCTCCTTTTTTTTTTTTTTCTTCTAAAATACCTTAGGTGCATTAGGTGGGCTTGCGACAAGATTGTCACCTTTGATTTTGTACACCATCGAAGATAAAGAAATCCAAAGCACAATCAGCATAATTTTAATATTATATATATATATATATATATATATATATTTTATTATTATATAATTATATACATTATTATGAATATTTTAGAAGATGTTATTATCATAAATTATAAATTATAAAAATATAATGATAAAACATGCGTGTTATTAATAAATATATTATAAAAAATTATAAAATGGGGTGCATGCTCCAAAACTAACCACATGAGTGTGCAATGGATCATTAAAGAAATCTTAGTACTTAATGGTGTAAAATAGAACTGGCATGATCCATTTAACCTATGAACTCGTAGGTTGAGCTTTATTTGACAAAGCGCTGTAAAAAGTTATGCTAGCATATCTCATAAAGTCAGAACCCTTGATTTGGTATTTCCTGTCTCATACTGTATTAATAATAGTTGTCTTAAAAAAAAAGTAAATTTGACTCTAAAAGATAATGAAAAAAATAACACTTTTATTAATGAATTATAACATATACAAAATTATAAATAACGAAATACAATAATTGACATTTTATTTGAAGAAATTGCACATGATTTATAAAATTATATTTAAAAAATAATCAACGCATTACCCATGTAGAAGCATGGTAGTAAACCGACTTTTCTTCCCACGTAGAGGCATGGCAGGAGGCGAAAACGCACGCTTTCCACTCTATTCGATGGGTTTTCAAATGCTTCGTAGCCTCAACCTTTCCCCTTCGAGTCTCAATCCTTGAAAGATTCTTACTTAGCAAATGAGGTTCTGATCGCCAGATATTAATTACCTTTGGAACAAGATATGATATGATGCTTAGTTATTGATTTGGACATGGGCCTCCTTTTAGTTGGAAGTGACAGAGATTTAGGAAGATAGGTTGCATACACTAAACACCTGAGTTTACCACCTTTGTCGTGACGACTTTCATTAAATAACAGGCTTGCTCGGAAATAAATGTGACTGAGGTTTCAGCTAGGCTGGTAAAGCCTTTGGGAGGACGGCATTCTTTTTATACCTAATCAACTCTGTACTTTCTATCATGCTATATCTGGCTAGAAGTCTCGATGGATGGATGCCAAGTGACTAGTCCTCGTTAGGATTGGAACCTTTATCTTGGGTGCTGCAAATGATAGGACTGGATTACATTATGTTCAAACTTGATTTGATCTGATTACACATTTGGATCATAATTTTAAATTCGAACCCCATCCATTTATGCTTGCACTTGATTTGATCCAATTTTACATTTGTATCATGATTTTAAACTTGAATCAAATCAATTTATTGATTAGATCATATTTATGAAAAAAATTTAGATTCAATGAGTCATTCAAATCGGTTTGTAGTTAAGTATGATTCAGATCTAATCTAAAATATTGAAGTTCGGAATAAAATTAGATTAGGTTTTGTTTCCATTTGAATTAGACATCTAACTATTGTTTTATAGGTAAAATCTAGTAATTGATTTAGGTTTATTAAAAAAATTTAAATAAAATTAAAATGAGCCAACTTAAATTGAAATTTTCATTTAAAAATATTTCATTTTATCCAAGTAAATAATTATCTTTACCTTAATAAATTATATTTTTTAAAATATTTATTATATATTTAAAGACATTATAAATAAAAATCTATCGAAATAAATAATAAAATGTAAATATTTAAATATAATTAAATAAAAATATATGAGTGAAAATTTAGTTGTTAATACGAAGAGAAGAATTAGTTTAAATGAAAGTTCATTTAATGAATTGATAAAAATAATAGAAGTGAAGAAAAATAATATTTATATAATTAAAGTTTATAAGTTGAATCAGATCATACAAGATATAGATCTAACTCAGGATTTAAATTGGGATTCGATTTTTAAACTCAGCTCGATCCGATCCATGGGTCTTTAAATATAGACTGGGTTAGAATCAGATTGAGTCATGGATCCGATCCATTTGCAATCTTATTTGTTTCATCATGACCTAGTCAGAAGTCTGAACCCAACTTATGAACGTATTTTGCACCATGCAGAGATTCACCTTTTTTTTAAATTCAAATTCTGGTCTCACCGTAGAGGAAGATGCTGATGGACCTATGCCATTTGTTGGTCCAGCTCATCAGCAATCTTTCTTATACCCTCTTTTTCCCAATTCGTTGGACCGATGAATGATGAGACGGGTGAAAGAGAGTCATCCTGTGATCTCCTTCATGAGCCCAGTGCACTTTCATGTTTTAAAGCTTCAAACCTTCGATCCACCAATACTTTTGAGACACTTTTCCATGATCTTTAGCCAATTTTACCTGTCTCCGGCTCCAGATGGGTCGAACAAACGTCAAGCCCAACCTAGGTGGTCTGCATTTGTTGGGGCTTTATATTTCATTCTAAGTGCAATCTGTGTTGTCGGCATTTTCTGGTGCCATGATCAAAATTTTTCCACTTACCAACATTTTCCCCGATTTATTTAAATTGGTTACAGCTGTGCTTATTGTATCCGTGCTTAAATCGGTTGTAATGGAGTATTATCTTTTCGAAGGACTCTTCTTGATTGTTAGATATGGAGTATTATCTTTCCAAAGGACTTTTCTAGTTGTGATCACTTCCCATGATAAATTGAAATGGAGAAGGTCTTCTTCAAACTTAATGTAAACCTCCCACGTAGGTTTTTTTTTTTTTTTTTTTTTTTAAGGTGGCGTGGTGCGCGACACACGGCGCGTTGCATGCATGCCAGCGCGTGCGCTCATGCGTGTGCACATGGGCGCAAGGAGGGCTCAGCCCTCCCCTCGCTGAAGAAAAGACTAAAAGGAGGGTTATCCCCTTCTTTATCCCCTTCTTTTCACTCGTTGCCATCGCGGCTGTCGCCCTTCGCTCGTCCCCGACGCTTCATCGCCGGTAGGTAACCCCCTTATCGGCGAGGAGAGAGAGAGCATGTAGAGAGAGAGAGAGGGCATGTGGGAGCCAAGCTGACTTCCGCGCTGGGTTCGGACCCGGCAGCGTGCCCAGCTCGCCGGGCCCGATTTTCAGGCGGCAACCTTCACTGGCGCCGAGGTAGCATCCGGTGGAATCCGGTGGGATCCGATCGACTGGAGGAGGCCGGCCGTGCCGCCGGTAAGGAAAGATGGAGGAGGGTTATTCCATGACCCTTTCTTTGCAGTGGGTTCAGACCTGGTGGTGTACCCGCCGGCTTGCCAGGCCTGGCTCTGCCACTCATGCTCGCCTCATGAATGGAGAGTATGGCGCTGGGATGTCAAATTGGCAGAGCCACCGTCAAAGATGAGAGATTGGACAAGAGCCCCCATTTTCAAAGATGGATGCCGTAAATTATCATTGCGGAGAAGAAGTCGTTCCAAACCTTGCAGTCAAGTTCGAAAAGAGAGGAGGCTGTAAATTACTTGGCATTTTGAATGGTTTAACAAGGCTCCAAGTCGACCACTGTTAACCGCGCATGAAGTAAGCCAATATCCGCCATTCGAATGGGTGGAAGAATCTTACGCCTTGCTCACCCCAACGTTCTATAGATCGGGTCACCACGCCCTCCTCGCAAGCTGAGGGGCTTCCCTGACCCCAACAAAAGAGTACCAAGAGTGGGCGGCTTAGGAACGAGGAGGAAGAGAGCAATGGGAGGGTTTTGCAGCCGCTTTCATCTCAGACTGAAGAAGCTGACAGGGGGGTGATCAGGTACACCCCAAAGGAGCTCAGGCACAGTGACGAGAGCACCGAGGGGGCCATTTGTTGGCGAGCCAGACGTCGACGAGAAGGCAGGGGCCTTCATAGCTGAAGTCCGTAAGAACCGCTCCAAGGGCCCTGAGAACCTTCGAAGGCGGAGGTTAAACCGTTTCGGCTGTGAAAGAAAGACAACTCAGCTATCAGGTATGGTTGTTTCTATCCCCCAAAGAAATCACATGTATGGTTGTTAAATGAATGAAAGATAACCATGCCTGTTAAATAAATAAATAATGCAACTGAACTCAATTCATAACAATCACATGAAGAAGCTACGATAACAAAGTTTGCGCTGTACTACTCTGAAATGGAACATCTGAATCCCATCAAATGAAAAAAATGGGATTTAAAGCTACGATAACAAAGTTTGCAGAAGTACTAATATTTTATTATATATATATATATATATATAGTAAGTATTATGCGGTATAAAGCATGTACCGCTGCTGGCTTGAAACCTCGTTTTCTAAAATTAAAAAGTGGACGGAACCGAATTCCAAGGCATGGTGGCGGATTCGAAGGCCCCGAATTTGAAGGTGCGAGCGCGACCGGTTCAGCGCTGCTTTTAAGGGGTTCTGAACGTAACGGTGATGTTTTTTTTTTTTTTTTTCCTTACCGTACATCTTTTATGATATAGTATTATAATGAATGACATGTATCTGTGCATCCTATCGTATAAAAAAAATTAAAGCAGTCTCACAGTTTGAGATAGTAATCCATTGCAGCGACTCACTGCATTAAAAAAAAAACTTAGATTCCAAAATAGCAAAACCTATTAATTTTTTTATTTATCATGTGCCTTAAATATTAAGATGGTTCTTGTGACCGTTGAAATAGGTTGCTATCTTAAATATTAAAATAATTTTAATTTTTTATATAATAAAATAATATTATATTATAAAAGATGGACTTGATATAGAATAAAAAAAAATTAACCGATAACCTAGTGTAACGCATAGATAAGGCTGATAAATATGAAAATCTTAACTACTAATAAAGCTCATTTTCAGGTTGGGACGTAGCTTCAAGTAGATGAATGAGAAGAGAGAGATCGTGCTTTAGCTTTAATTTCATGAGTGAGTGGGTTAGGGAAAGTGAAAAGAAAAAATTATATAATAAATGTGCTCATCTAACTTAATTAATTAATACTCATCAATTATAATATAACGTTTCAAGTTCATTCATTGATTTAATTAACTTCGTTAGCGAGCCAAAACTATATGATTCAAAAACATGAGTGAAGATTAATTGGTAGTAGGTGAACTTGAATTATAAGCACATAACACTTTCTTTTTCATCCAATATGGGACTAAATAATCCCTTTCTCTTTCTCAACATCCTTGTTGCACGTCACAAGCTATGGTGGAATTCTATCACTGTCTCATAGATAGCCCTTTTCTCATACTCATCAACTTTCGTACACTGAGGTTGACTTTGATATCATTTGTAATGCCCCAACTCATCTACTAGTTCAATTAACTTCGTTAGCGAGCTAAAACTACATGGCTCAAAAATTCAAGTAGAAGTTTATTAGTAAGAGATGAACTTTAGTTATAAGCACACTTTTTTTTTCATCCAATGTGGGACTAAATAACCCTATAGTTGTTATGCCCCAGACCCAATGATAGATCTAGAAGGTGGCAACCCGCTGCATGCTAGGCATGCAAGGCATCTAGTAACAAAACAATCATCTTATGGAGGGACAATAAACTACTATGCCATTGAAATTAAAAACATTCTTAGTACAAATCTATATAAAACAAATGTTTGGGCTACATGCACAACTGTTAAACATCAATTTCATCTAAGCTAGGCTGACATGATTTTTATTTTACCCATGTCCCACTTCATTTCTTTGGCTCTGAAAAACATCAATGAGAGTTTAATGAGCTTACACTCAATAAGTAAGCCTAGTATAAACACATCATATTAATTTCAAAAATATAGAATATCATAAATCTCTTACTTTAATATATCAAAACATACATGCCATCTTATTATCTGAAGATAATCATACTTTTGAAATGTGTTGAAAACATATGCCATATTATACCTTAAAATTTAGTTTCTAGATTTTCCAAGTTATCATAGCCAAATTTTAGTGTTGTTAACATTTACATTTTATCTTATTACAAATATGCCACGGTTGCACATTATGGCTACATATATGCCTGTAATAGGGCCAGAACACCACATGGGGTGTATCCTCCGTATATATTCCCTGTGAAGGAAGGGTTCCGATACTGAAAATCATGTCATTAAGTCATCATGTCATAAAATAGAACACCACAAGAGGTGCAGCCTCCATATATATCCCCTGTGGAGGAAGAATTCTAGTACCAGAAATCATATCATCAAGTCATCATGTCATCATATCATATCATAGTGGACCGCGATGGCACATTTTCTTGTTCAACACTTACTTGCATATTTTATTCAAATACTATTCATAAAATGCTTTAAAATAAATTACATAAATATACATCAAATACTTTCACTATTTTTGTGATTGAACATATTATAATTATTCATTCTGCACAAGTACTATTAAATTGCAGAATTTAGTTGAAATCCAAAATAATAAAACCAAATATTCAAATGCGTATATTAAGGCAGTAGAAATCATTTTGCAGATAATCAGTAATATTTAAACATATATGACGATTTATTCAAAATGATATATTTAATAATTTATGAAATTACAAATTACTAATGGTAAATGGCTTACTTATCTTTTGTTGCTAATTCACAGATCCAAATCAACTATTTAAGCTCCTAGCATCTACAACATAATATTTACAACTTTAATTTCTAAAAATAATAGTGCTTAAATAAATCCTACTATTTTACCAAGTTTAGTCCTAAACTCAATTTAGAGCTTGATCACCTCAATATATATCAATCCAAATAGGAAAATAAATTTTTTTTAACAAAGTAGGATGATTTCAGATCCAAACCTATACCTTAATATGTTGAGCCCAGATCAATTTGGCCTTTAAACATTGGGCCCAACTAGGCTCAATGGGCTAACCCAAGCGCAAACCCATCCCTTTTCTTCTTCTTTCCCTCTCCCTTCCCCTGCTTCCAGGATCACACGAAACTGTGCTCGCCGCCTAGGGTCGCCGCCGACGGCTTTCGCAGGCCGGCCGACGCCGGCCGACGCCGGCGGCCACTCCTCCCTCTCTTTCTTCTCTTCCCCCTCTCTCTTTCTCTTTCTTTCTTGCGGCAGCCAGCCACCATGACTGGGTGCCGGGCGGCACGGCCGACCGGTCGCCATCGGACGCTGGCCGACGCCGGCCACGGCCGGACTCGGCGGTCCGGCGAGCCGGCGCGGCCTGCTTCAGCCACCCGGCGGCCGCGGGATCCGTGCGCTCAGGAAGCCCGTCGCGACTCGCCCACCAGGCCGCTCGAGGATCGCCAGCTCCGGCGACCCTTCGAGCGGGGGGCCACCGCCCTTACCCCGCCGGAGCCTCCCACCGGCGGGGGTGTGGTGGCCTGCTGCCACACCAAACAGAAAGAGACCCTCTCTCTCCCAGTTCTCTCTCCGGCGAAGAGAAACGGAGATCACCTGCGGGAGGACGACGGCGAGGCGATGGTCAGGAGGCCGGCCGGAGGAGATTTAACGGTTGGGGGGGGGAGGGAAAGGTCCCCTGCTCGGCGCGCATAATTCATTTGCCCTCCCTGGGGGAAGATTTTTTAAGATTGTTTTCCCAAAGCTCGTCATGCTACAGCTATAAAACGATAACATTTCCTGGCGCAGGCCAAAGCCAATCTGAAGTTGGGAGAGCCAAGCCAACAATTTTAGCCGCGGGGAGAACCAAGCTGCTGAAACTATGGCCGAGGAGGAGAGCATGACCACCGAAATAGTACAAATAGATTCCGATGGCGAAGCTGCTCAGAGCGAAGTTCAACGACCCCCAGCGATGAATCCTAAATTGCTTGAAGCGGCAAAATTAGGAGACAAAAGAATTCTGTATGTCTTACTACGCCCAAAAAATGTTTCTTCTGGAGTTTCGTTGGAGGAGATCTCGATAACAGTAGCAGAGGGTGCTGCAACTCAAGAAGATATCAGCTGCCTTCTTGGAGTAACAGTGGGGGGGAACACGGCCCTCCATATGGTTGCTGGCCTAGGACATCTGGAGCTTGCCAAGGAGATCTGTCAAAAAGAGAGAGATCTCTTTTGGCGGCACGAAACAAAAGGCTCGACACTCCGCTGCATTGCGCTGCAAGGACCGGGGATGACACGATGGTCTCCCTCCTCATCCAATTCGCAAGGGAGGACGGGATCGAAGCGGAGAGAGTTCTGAGGGCAAGGAACCGGGACGAGGCCAATGCTTTGCATGAAGCTGCCAAATATGGCCATGCGCGCGTGGCCAAAGTACTGATGGAGAACGATGCTAGACTGGCGTGCGTACAGAACAGTGCCGGTATGTCTCCGCTGTATCTAGCCATCGTGATGGGATTTCTCGATGTAGCCAAAGCCTTGCTGCAGTCTTCCGCAGAGGAGGAGTTGGCTTCTCAAACATTTTACGCAGGCCCTGACAAGAAAACAGTTTTGCATGCAGCAGTCCTCGAGAGCCGAGGTAATTAAGCATTCAACTGGTATATTGGTCTCTCCTCCCCCCCCCCCCCCCCTCGCTCTCTCTTTCACTGTCTCTGTTATATATATATATATATATATATATAAAGGAGAAAAGTTGAATGGCACCGCCATTCCCGCTGTAGCAGACAATGAAACAAAACAAGGCCCTTCAAAACCACAGGGCCCAACCATCGCACACACGCAGCAAAATAGATTCACATCACTCTTTTTTTAAAAAAGAAAAATAAAATAAATAAGAGGAAAGCTCAAACAAAGAGTACAAATTATAAGATATTACAACTACATGCTACTTTAAAAAAAACTAAAAGAGTACAAATTATAAACCACTTGAGAGGACTAGATGTTTACTTTTGATAGACACTTGATGGTTTAGTTTTGTTTCTTTGATGTATAATTTTCAATGTAGTTGCTTCCGCATCTAACCAGAACTAGGAAGGCCTGTTATGCTTAGATCTTGTTTGGCAGAACTGTAAGTGATAAGGCCTTTGAAATTAAAGCTTTAAGCAGTAAAATTTTTTTAAAAAAATTTATTCGCTATTTGATAACTATAATTTTAAAGTACTATAAAACTTTATCATTAGTTTAATAATTAAACTATAAAAATATTTTTATAATAAAAATAATAAAAGCCATAACATTATATTTTCAATTATCTAATCTATTAAAAATTATTATTATAAATTTTTCTAGTAATATTATAATATAATGATATCATATTATAGTAATATTAAAATATATCTTAGTATAGTATTATAATATAATATAAAAAAATATAATAACATTCTAATATAATAATGATTATAATGCAAAATTATTACAATATATTATTTTACTATTATTTAATAATTATAATATAATATATTATCAAAATTATGATCATTATTATCTAATAATATAATATCATATATTGTGACATATAATTATAGTAATATTATAAAATTATAGCATTATATAGTATAATAATACTATATTTATATAATATATTATAGTATTTTATAATATTATTTTATAATCTTATTTTATGTTGCAAATATATTATAATTATAATAATATTTGAATATGATCTATTATATCACATTATATTATAATATTATAGTTATACTATATTGTTATATTATAATACTAAATTTTATTGTTTTCGTAATTTGAATATGTGACCTCCAACTCTGAAAATAGCTTCTTGATATTTGGCAAGTAGAGCTTTTGAAAAAAAGATTTAATTTGAAATCTTTTCATTTGGAGTTTTTAATAATTTTTAGTGAAACTAGAAAGTACTTTAAAAAATTTTACCAAACAATATAAATCATTCAAAAATACTTTTAGACCTCTAAAAGCACTTTTAATTTCTTCAAAAGCTCAGCCAAATGGGGCTTCTGTGAGCTTCATTTAACATGAATAAAAGTTTCAACGTAACAGGTAACAAATTTTGTTTTTTTTTTTTCTTTTTTACTGCATAAATATCTTAGTAGATGAATAAGCAGAATATAAAGCAAATACATGCATGAAATTTTATGCTCTGCCTCTTAATTTGTAAAAGTATCATGAAAATTATGGAGCATAAGTATTTACAATACCTTCATAATATTTATGTGATAGAAATTACCGAAGACATTTTGAAACGGAAGCCAATGTTGGCCAAATGTGTCGACTCCTCAGGGAGAATTCCTCTTCATTATGTAGCTTCATATGGTCGTCGTAACATCGTGATGCTATTATTGAAACATGATCCGTCTACAGCCTATCTACCAGATGCCGATGGCTCATTTCCCATACACATGGCAGCTAGCAGAGGCAGCATTCATATAGTTGATCAGATTTTACAACAGTGCCCAGATACAGATGAATTATTAGATAAGGAGGGAGGGAATTTTCTTCATGCTGCTTTTCAAACGAAAAAGTTAGATGTGGTAAGAAAAATTCTCTCAAAGAGACCACATCTAAGGAAGCTGTTAAATGACCAGGATGGGAAGGGGAATACACTGTTACAGATGGTTGTTGAGAACGCTGGAGCGTACTTTTCCTTCTGCAGAACCAAAGTATATGCCTCAACATTATGAATCACGATGGCTTCACCTCTCATGACTTGGCTCATAATAATATGGACGAGGGCCTGACCTATGCAACAGTTAGCATGCTCTTTCCTTTCAAATTCTAGCATCTTTGTTAGATCAAGAATCCAAATTCTAAATCTTAGCATCTTTGTTTGATCAAGGATCCAAATTTCAAGTTCTAGCATCTTTGTTAAACAGAAAATCCAAATTTGAATTAAAAAATAAATTCAATACAAACATATAAAATTCATCAACAATATTTTTTAATCTACATGTATTGTAGGTTAAATAAACTCTAATATCATTTATCAAAATTCAGAATTTTGTCTAAAAAGATCATATGAATGATATTATTTGAGATCTTAACTTTTCAGAAATATTCAACATCTCTTACGTGAATGATCGAGGTGGGACTAAACACATGTTAACATAAATTCTCACATCTCTTATGCATTTCACAAGTGCTCATAAGTTAAATAAAAAATATAGTGCTATTTTTAATTTAATATTATTTAATTTAAATTTTAAAATTATTATTTCTAAACTAAAAAATAAGCATAACAGAAATAAAATACATGCATTGGATAAAAAATACTTTTAAATTTTAAAAGGATTTCAATTGGCTTGAAGCTTCATATTCAAAAATAAGTGAAATATTTCTCAAAAAGTAGGGTTTAATTATATTTTTTTTTCAAAAAAAATATTTAAATAAAATAAAACTCGATCTCTAATCATAATTAAAATACTACTATAGTCCTAATACGTAAGAGCTTCTTCCTGTTAATATTTTCTCAATTGATTGCTTCATTTTTATAATTAAATAATATTTAAAAACTATTTAAGATAAACGTTGATTTTTGCTCCAAATCATTTCAACTTTTATATATATATATATTATGAATATTCATTATTTAAGACAATAAATGCTAATGCTGTTAACGAGGCTTGAGTTCGCTGGTTGGCTCGTGATCTAGAATTACTTTACCTTTTGTATATAAAAAAAAAAGAATCAGAATTTTTAATGCATAAATATCACGCACTGTTTTCAATCTTTCAAATGATTTCTCTCTCTCTCTTCCCTAAATTTTTCTTGCAACGTAGGATGCAAAGATTTGGATTTATTGCGGCTTGGCTTTAGCACAGGCTCGGCTTAGTCAGCGTCAGCGGATATTCGATGGTTCTAGAGGGGTTGATTCATCCAAAGAGCAGACCAATGAAACTATTAGAAGGGAGCAGGATTTATTAAAAAATATTGGGATCCTTTCGGTGTTGATTGCTGCGGTCACATTTGCTGTTGGTCTCGACCTCCCTGGAGGGTACAAAGTTGATGATCATAATAGCACTGCAGTTTTAGCAGAAGTGTATCCTTTCAAGGTACTCGTCATCTCAGATGCTTTTGCCTTGTTCTGATCCCTTTTAGCAACTTGCTGCGTCGTCGTATATGGATCACAGGCAGCTGAAGGTCATAATCTCAAACGAGCCTCTTGGGTAGCTTTGTTCTGTATATGTCTGGCAGTGGTTGGCATGACCGTTGCCTTTGCGATGGGGATATATCTAGCGTTGGCTTCCACCTGCTACAATGTCAGCATTCTGTTATGTGCCGTTGTTCTCTTATGCCCTCTTTTAGCCGCTGAAGTGTGTTTTAAAAACTTCTACACTGCTCTCAGAGCAATTAGATCCGTACCAGTGCGGAAATTGCATTAGACGGCTTACCGTTAAACTATGACGCTGGTCCCGATACTTGGTAGCTATGCTCTCTTTTTTTTAATAGCATTGATTAAACGTTAAAAGTATTGATGGGTGACGTCTTGCTCATCGACTGTTGCTGCGTCATTTATTCTGTGCTCCGAATATAATATTTGGCAGTTATGATTAGAGATGATTAAAAATTAAAATTATTGGAAGTGCGAACAGATTTTTCTTTCACTCCTTTTTACAATTTTTTTTTTTTAATTTTATTTTTAAGATTGGTCAATATCCATCTTTCTACCTTTATTTTTATTCTATCTGATTTGGTTGGCATTGAATCCTTTACTCTTTTTCATCTGGCAAGAGTTTGGTATCATTCAATCTTTTTTTTTTTTTTTTCTTTTTCACATGCAGAACTTTCTTTCTAATAAAAAAATAATGTTTATGGAGGTGGCCATGTTTGTTTGTTTTTTCTCTCATTAATAGTAATAAAAAGAAAATTTTCTTTTTATCTTAACCTTTTATGATTGAATAGGATTGACAGTTAAAAAAAATATTTACAATCTTGCTACCATATCTTATACTGATATTCACATATCAAATATAGACATGATATATGTTTTGGTATCAATATCAAATCCTAATAATTTATCCATAGCATATTATATATTTTGTATGGGACAGTACAATCTAATATAATAAATCACAACTCCTTAAAACTAGGATATACACAATTAATGATGCACCCCACCCCAGTAGCGGGAGGCTTGTGATGAGAACAAAAACCGTTGAAACTATGGTCAGCACAAGTTATTTGACTGCCAGCTAGGTGTCCATTCAAAATTAGTTGACAGTGATGCAAATTTAGAAATTCAATTGGGCATTACTTTCTGTACACTTGAGCTAAACCTTCCCTTCTTTTGACTAGATGATATAAAATTCGCTATATGAAAATATTTCGGCTATTAAAAGAAGTTACAAAGTAACATATGCTTTTTATTGGGCTGCCATTAGGGAATAGGTCAATGCCTAGCGTTGCACATCACCAGAAGAAAAATATACGAATTTCATTAGTGTGAGGCTCGGCCCATACCGGCCTCATTCTAGAGGTAGGTCCAAGTGGGTTGGCTCCAACGAGGCAGGCTTCACTTCTCACCTGTTTCTTTTTCTGTCCGAATATATACTTTATTATTGTATAATTACATAATCTATTTATTGATCGGATTGGATCGTTATGCTTAAACTTGATTTGGTCCAATTTCACCTTTAGATCATGAATTTAAACTCAAATTCAATTTATTTATTAATTAGATCATATTTATAAAAAAATTTTAGATTCAGCGAGTCATTTGGATCAGTTTGAAGTTAAATATGATTTAGATCTAATCTAAAATATTGGAGTTCAGAATAAGATTAAATTAGGTCTTGTTTCCTTTTAAATGAGGCATCTAATTATTGTTTTATAAGTAAAATCTAATAATTAATTTAGGTCCATTAAAAAATTTAAATAAAATTAAAATGAGCTAACTTAAATTTAAATTTTCATTCAAAAATATTTCATTTTATCCAAGTAAATAATTGTCCTTAACTTTATAAATCATAATTTTTAAAATATTTATTATATATTTAAAGACATTACAAATAAGAATCCATCGGAACAAATAATGAAACGTAAATATTTAAATATAATTAAATGAAAATATATGAGAGGAGAACTAGTTATTAATATGAAAAGAAGAATTAGTTTAAATGAGAGCTCATTTAATGAATTGATAAAGATAATAAGAGTGAAGAAAAATAATATTCATATAATTGAAGTTTATGAGTTGGATCAGATCATACAAGATCCAAATTTAACTAAAAATTTAGATCAAGATTTAATTTTCGAACTTGACCTGAGCCAACCCATGGATCTTTAAATATAGAGTGGGTTAGGACCGAATAGAGTTTTAGATTAATTCGATCCATTTGTAGTCTCGCTTGTCTTATCATGACGTGGTCAGAAGATTGAACCCAACTTGTGAGCATATTTTGCATCATGCAGAGCTTCATTTTTTTTTTTTTTTCCTAAAATTCAAATCCTAGCCTCACCATAAAGGAAGATGTTGATGGGCCTTTGCCATTTGTTGGCCCAGTTCATCAGCTATCTTTCTTATACCCTCTTTTTCCCAATTTGTTGGACCGTTGATTGGTGAGACGGATGAAGGAGAGTCATCCTCGTTGTGTGAGCTCCTTCGTGAGCCCAGGTGCACTTTCATGTTTTAAAGCTTCAAACCTTTGATCCACCAATACTCTTCGAGAAACTAACTTTTCCATTATCTTTTGCCAATTTTACCTGGCTCAGACTCCATATGGGTCGAACAAACGTCAAGCCCAACCCGGGTGGTCCGCATTTGTTGGGGCTTTACATTTCATTCCATGTGGTCGGCATTTGCTAGTGCCATGATGAAAAATTTTCAACTTACCAACATTTTTTTCGATCTAGTTAGCCATCTTAATCTTTCTTTGGACTATAATCTTACTCTCTATCCTCTATGATCAATAATATTTTATGTTGATAGCTCTTGCTAACTTTATGGCCAAAAGTTTAAGTTTGACATCAACACAATGAAATATGAGGCACATCAGTTTCAGGGCTAAACCCAGGATTTCTAGAGTTCGGCTCGAAAAAATTTCCAAGGGCTCTAAGCCATTTATAAAGTCAGTATTACACTTCCGAGAGAATCGATCAACTGATCCAGCATTAGAAGAGACATGAGAGTGCATTTGCTGACACCACCCAATCTCATATTAGAATTAGCCAAGGAGATGAATTAGAAAAATTTCTTATGCTTAAGAATTAAATATGAAAAAATTATCAAAATTTATTGTGGGTAGTAAAATACCTTTTATTTTTGTAGAAAATCCAAAATTTCAAGAATATATGAAACTACTTTAAATCCTGTATTTAAAAAGTTTTCTAAAATACTACTAAATCTAATTATTTTAAACAATATTTTGAATAGAAAGAAAATATAATTTTATATTTAAAAATTTTGATGGTAGAATAGCTTTAACATATGATATTCAGACAAGTACTATTGAATTATCTAATATTTATGTTACTGTGCATTTTATTTATTACAACTAAATAATAAAAATTAAAGAATTCTTAATTTTAAATTAATTGAATATTCATATACTACCACTATCATCCATGCTCATACCATGCAAATGATACGTGAGTATCATATGTATGATCAAATTTTTTTAATTAATTTAAATAATATATCTAATAATATTATTATTATTGAATTACTCAAACTACATCTGTATCTCATCTTATATGAGAAATTATTTCATATTAGATATGCATACCATCTTATAAATTTATTTATACAAGATTATCTAAAAGTTATTGAATCATATATATATATATATATATATATATATATATATATATAAGTAAAGTTAGATATGCTAATAAATATATAATATATACAATTCTTAGGAGCTAGAAGATAAGAATTTAAATCTTTATATATTACTTATGGATTAAAATGTAAACAATTTTTATTAGATATAAAACATAAATGGAATTCTACATATTTAATCTTATAATTATATTTTAATTATAAAGATATTATTGCTATGTTTCATAATAATCACTTGCATGGTGAACTTATATTCGATACTCATGGACTTAATTGGGGTATTATTATATAATTTTTATAATATTTTTATGAGGCTACTGATATTTTATCCGATACTTATTATCCTACTTCTCTCCTAGTTTTGCACCAAATACATAATATTACTAATTATTTTTCAAAATATAAGGAAAGTGAGAGTTGTGAAAATATAATTTTATTAAGGAAAATAAAATTTAATAACTATTAGAAAGAAATCTTATATTTTTATTATTTAGCTTTAGTTATGGATTTCAGAGTTAAATCAGATGATTTATATGTAATATTAGAAGTAATTTATAAAAATATGAATTATGAAGTAAATATAAAGAGATTTAAAGATAAAACTAAAAATTTATTTAATGAAATGTTTGTATTATATGATCAAAAATATAATAAAGGTAAAAGTTCCTCTATTTCATAACCGACCATAGGTGGTAGTGGTAAATATTGATTTTTATTTAAAAAAAACTGTTACTTCATTATCTTCATCTACTGAATTAAATATTCATCTGGGTAATGATTTTATAAATTTTCTAACTCAGGAAGACATGGATAATTCTGATCGATAAAGAATACATGAAAATAATTATCCTATACTTGCCATCATAGCATGTGATCTACTAACCTCTCCAGTGTCTATAGTAGTATTAGGGTTTGCTTTTGGTGTAGGAGGATTGGCACTTGATGCGAGGAGAAGTTGATTGAACCCTGATACGATGGAGATGCTGGTCTAAATCAAGTACTGGTAGGATATAAAAGAGAGGATTCAAGGTTAGAAAAATAATGATTAAGAGTCCCTTTCAAATAATAATGGATAGAGTAGTCGAAGACTAAAGATGGAAGACGACATGATCTGTCACGGTCCTAAAGGTTAGACAAGATGAATGCCCATGATGGGTCACACTAATAGCAAAGCCCAAAAAAAAGATAAGTACGTTTAATTTATTTTATTTAGTTTTTCTAAAATTAATTTTAAAATTATAAAAATAATAATAAATAAATTTTATCTGGTAAGTTAACCTATGAGGCCTAACAACACGTGTTCGGGTTATATCAGACAAAAGATTAAAGGCTTTTCTTTAAACAGCTAGAAGATAAAGAGAATTGAGCAAAAGAGTAACGAAATAATACCATTGTGATGACTAGCCACTTGCCTGCCTACAAATAAAGATATGTATATAATTAATTTTATTTAAATAATATTTTAAAAAACTAAACATGCTGGCATGCGGGTAGGCATGCGAATTATCTCTTGGGCCAGGCATGCGAGCCGCCTCATGGGGTCGATACATGGGTTGGCATGCAAGCTCGATATGGTCTGGGCTGGGCTTGTGGGTCGTAATAGGCCGACCCTCTCAGTCTGATGAGTTGTGTCAGCATGAACAGCTCAAGAGCCGATCTACAACCAGGTTGATACGATTTATCGGTATACGGATACAAGTCTGATTGTTTAATACCTCTATTTATGCATAGTCATGTGATAATTGTTTCTACCAAATTCGAAGCAGGTTTTCAAGGCAAAGGCTTTTGAGAAGTTTAGAGAGATGGGGCATGATGGGCTTTGGAACCGGGCAAAGCATCCCATTGGGGATAAACAAGTGATTAAGCGATTGGATTGCCCCATCGGTCACGTGAAATCTTAACTTTTGAGAGAGATCAATTAATTGCAATGATTTGATTAACGAGTGAGGTGCTAAAGTCGCTGGTCTTGGTTGAGGGTTCCTCTTTTCATAAAGTTTCCAAGCTAGCATTGAAATCTTCTCGTGCGGTCTCTGCTTTCCATACGCGTTTCCGATCTCACGCAATTCATCCCGCAATAGATTATTAAGGTCATGATGAGTGGATCCAAGCACTACCGTAAAGGGCCAGGAATCGTTCAAATTCCTATTGCCGTTTCTGGCAAGGAACAAATATCTCTTCTTTACGACTCGAACCGGCCGAATTCCATTGCATGAGAATTTCTCCTGGCGTGCATCTGAGAACATTCCGTGAGACGATTTGCCCAGAAGACAGTGCCTCGGATATCCGCGAAGGATTTATCTAAATTTAGTTCTTACCGTACAACCATATAATACCTCGAGCAGAAAATCGTGCTTCTGAAAAGCAAGAACCTGCTCGAATTTTAATACTATCTTCTCACCATTGCCTTTTGCTGAAGCCATCTCTCTCTCTCTCTCTCTCTCTCTCTCTCTCTCTCTCCCTCTTTCCTCCTGATCATGTGTCCGTGTCCCTAGACGAGCATCATAGAGATTCGAATTAATTTTTAAACAATAAAAAAATAAAAAAATATTTTAATATCCATATATTTGTGAATTATGGACGAATCATAGCCTTTCGTACCTAAATTGGATATGTGGGGGCCATTCAAGAATGTAGGACATTCTGTAGTAAAAAATTTGGAAACGGGATCACTTCTGGTACACATTTTGTACCCCCAAAGCGCTGCAGTGGATGGTTCCTATGAGTTCCGTTATAAAATATAAACACTTGTTCATCTATAGTCCATGCTTGCAGATGTACTAATATCTTTTTATTATATATATATATATATATATATATATAGGTAGTGTTATGCGGTATGAAACATGTTCCGCTGATGGCTTCAAACCTCGTTTTCTAAAATAAAAAAGCGGACGGATACCGAATTCCAAGGCATGTTGACGGATTCCAAGGCCCCGATTTAAGGCGCGAGCGCAACCGGTTCAGGGCTGCTTTTAAGGGGATGTTTAAACATTTTTTTTTATTTTTTTTATTTTCCCTTTCTCTTTTCTTTTCTTTTTTTCTTTATTATCTATTCTTTATATTATAGTATTATGATATACGATATGCATCATCTGTGCATCCTGTTATAAAAAAAAAAAAACTAAAACAGTATCAAAACTTGAGATGATAACCCGCATCGTATTATATTATAAAAGTTAAATTTTATAATAATATCATCTATTAATTTGATGCATATATATTTTTTAAAAAAATGTTATTTATCATGTATAGTAAATATTAAGACAATTCTCGTAAGATATTGAAATGAATTATTATCTCATATATTAAGATTATTTTAATTTTTTATATAATAGGATAGTATTAAATTATAAAAGATTATTCTTGGTATAGAATTTAAAAAAAAATTAAACGGTAACCTAATATAATGCATAGATAAGGCAGGTAAATATAAAAATCTTAATTACTAGTAAACACTCTTTTCTAGGAGCATAGTTACAAGTTGAATGGATAAAAAGAGGATCTATTTTAGCTTTAATTTCGTAAGTGAATAAATTGAAAGTAAAAAAAAAAATTTCTATAATAAAAGAGCTCATCTAACTTAATTAATTAATTGATTAATACCTACTAGCTATAACATTGTTAGGAGTGAAAGATATTGTTAGTGCACATGCCATAGATAAATAGCTGCTCTTAAGGGACACATAACAGATAATGAGTTTACATAGATGTCTAATTAATAAGCATTACAGCCCTGAAATTTAACTATTATAATATAGCTATGGTACAATATCTAACCGGCACCATCGTTATTTTTTCCCCTAACTTACCTTACCCTTGCTGAAACGCGTGCTTTAAATTAAGATAGTCTAAGTTCATTTAAAAATTCAATTTTTTATCAATTTTTTAAATAAATAATCTCTTTTCAAGTTGGCTACCAACTTCATCGATATATTATAAATTATTATTTGATGGTGTGGTAGAAGTTCTGCTTTAGTGTTAATGACGTAGAAACCTCACGTGATCCTCGTACGTAGGATGCCTCTGTGACATGTTTCTGATAAGCAACGCCCGACTTGACTAGTCAAATATGACGATGGTACCATGTTCGCTTGGCAAGCAAGCAAAGCTATAATATATATATATATATATATATATATATATATATATATATATATTTCTTTTTGATATTATATTCGCTTTTGGGTGCGGATAATTTATTTTGCCCTCCCTGGGGGAAGATTTTTTAAGATTGTTTTCCCAAAGCTCGTCATGCTACAGCCATAAATCGATAAGATTTCCTGGCGCGGGCCAAAACCAATCTGAAGTTGGGAGAGCAAAGCCAACAATTTTAGCCGCGGGGAGAACCAAACTGCTGAAACCATGGCCGAGGAGGAGAGCATGACCACCGAGATAGTACCAATAGATTCCGATGATGAAGTTCCTCAGAGCGAAGTTCAACGACCCCTAGCCATGAATCCTAAATTGCTTGAAGCGGCAAGATCAGGAGACAAAAGAATTCTGGATGACTTGCTACGCCCAAAAGATGTTTCTTCTGGAGTTTCGTTGGAGGAGATCTCGATAACAGTACCAGGGAGTGCTGCAGCTCAAGAAGATACCAGCTGCCTTCTTGGAGTAGCAGTGGGGGGGAACACGGCCCTCCATGTAGTTGCTGGCCTAGGACATCTGGAGCTTGCCAAGGAGATCTATCAAAGAGAGAGATCTCTTTTGGCGGCACGAAACGAGAGGCTCGACACTCCGCTGCATTGCGCTGCAAGAGCTGGGAATGACAAGATTGTCTCCCTCCTCATCCAGTTCGCAAGGGAGGACGGGATCGAAGCGGAGAGAGTTCTGAGGGCAAGGAACCATGACAAGGCCAATGCTTTGCATGAAGCTGCCAAATATGGCCATGTGGGCGTGGCCAAAGTACTGATGGAGGAGGATGCTAGACTGGCGTGCGTACAGAACAGTGCGGGTATGTCTCCGCTCTATATAGCCATCGTGATGCGATCCCTCGATGTAGCCAAAGCCTTGCTGCAGTCTTCCTCAGAGGAGTTGGCTTCTCAAACATTTTACGCAGGCCCTGACAAGAAAACAGCTTTGCATGCAGCAGTCCTCGAGAGCCTAGGTAATCCCTCCCCCCCCACCCCTCTCTCTTATATATATATATATATATATATATATAATGAAATAAATAAGAGGAAAGCTCAAACAAAGAGTACAAATTATAAGATATTACAACTACATGCTACTTGAAAAAAACTAAAAGAGTGCAAATTATAAACTACTTGAGAGGACTCGATGTTTACTTTTGATAGACACTTGGTGGTCTAGTTTAGTTTATTTGATGTATAATTTTCAATGTAGTTGCTTCCGCATCTAATCAGAACTAGGGAGCTTGCTAGGCTTAGATCTTGTTTGGTAGAACTGTTAAGTGGTAAGGCCTTTGAAAATAGAGCTTTAGGCGAAAAAAAACTATTTGCTATTTGGTAATTATAATTTTAAAGTGTTATGAAACTTTAACATCTATTTGATGATCAAACTATGAAAGTTCTTTTATAATAAAAATAATGAAGGCCATAACATTATATTTTCAACTATCAAACCTATTAAAAATTATTATTATAAATTTTTCTAGTAATATTGAAATATAATGATATCATATTATAATAATATTAAAATATATCATATTACAGTGTTATAATATAATATAAGAAAATATAATAGCATTCTAATATAATAATGATTATAATGCAAAATTATTACAATATATTATTTTACTATTTTTTAATAATTATAATATATTATATTATTAAGATTATGATCAATATTATTTAATAATATAATATTATATTATTATGACATATAATTATAGTAATATTATAAAATTATATCATTATATACTATAATAATACTATATTTTATATAATATATTATAGTATTTTATAATATTATTTTATTATCTTATTTTAGCTACAAATATATTATAATTATAATAATATTTGAATATGATATGATATATTATATTATATTATATTATGTTATTTATACTATATTGTTATATTATAGCACTAAATATTGCTATTTTCGTAATTTGAATATGTGACCTTCAAGTTTGAAAATAGCTTCTTGATATTTAGTAAGTATAGTTTTTGAAAAAAAGTTTTAATTTTGGAGCCTTTTCAATTAGAGCTTTTAACAGTTGTTGATGCAACTAGAAAGTATTTTTAAAAATTTTATCAAACATCATAAAATTATTCAAAAATACTTTTAGGCCTCTAAAAGTACTTTTAATTCCTTCAAAAGCTCAGCTACATGGGGCTTCTGTGAGCTTCATTTAACAACTTTCCTTGATGGCCAACATTGAATAAAAGTTCCAACGTAACAGGTAATAAGCTTTGATTTATTTTTTTTTATACTGTGTAAATATCTTAGTGGATGCATAAGCAAAATATAAAGCAAATACATGCATGGAATTTTATGCTCTGCCTCTTAATTGTAATAGCACCATGAAAATCATAGAGCGTAAGTATTTACGATACCTTCATAATAATATTTATGTGATAGAAATTACCGAAGACATTTTGAAACGGAAGCCAATGTTGGCCAAATGTGCCGACTCCTGAGGGAGAGTTCCTCTTCGCTATGTAGCTTCATATGGTGATGATCGTAAAATCGTGGAGCTATTGTTGAAGCACGATCCCTCTACACCCTATCTACGAGATGCCAATGGCTCATTTCCCATACACATGGCAGCTAGTAAAGGCTACGTTGGTATAGTTGATCAGATTTTACAACAGTGCCCATATACAAATGAATTATTAGACAAGGAGGGAGGTAATTTTCTTCATGCTGCTTTTCAAACAAAAAAGTTAGATGTGGTAAAGAAAATTATCTCTCAGAGACCGCATCTTAGGCAGCTGTTAAACGAGCAGGATGGGAAGGGGAATACACCGTTACATATGGCTATGAAGAACACTGGCCAATGGAGCGTATACTTTCTCTTACGGGATAAAAGCGTATGCCTCAACATTATGAACCACGATGGCTTCACCCCTCATGACTTGGCTCGTAAAGATATGGATAAGGGCCTGACCTTTCGAACGGTAAGTGAGCTCCTCCTTTTCAAATTCTAGCATCTTTGATGAATGATACAAATTTAAATTTAAAAAAATATAATTAAATTTAATTATAAACATATAAAATTCATCAATAATATCTCTTAATTTGCATGTATCATAGGTTAGATCAACTCTAATATTATTTATCAAAATTTAAAATTTTATCTAAAAAGATGAGATGAATGATATTATTTGAGTTCTTTAATCTTGTATAGATATTCAACATCTCTTAAGTGAATAGCTAATATGGGACTAAACATATGTCCACATAACCTCTTATATTTCTTATGCATTTCACAAGCACTAATAAGTTAAACAAAAATATAGTGTCATTTTTTCAATTTAATATTTATTAAATTTAAATTTTAAAATTATTAGTTTTAAACTAAAAAATAAACATTAGAGAAATAAAATACATGCATTGAATAAAAAATATTTTAAAATTTTAAAAGAATTTTAATTGACTTGAAGCTTCATATTAAAAAATAAGTGAATTCTTTCATGAAAAGTAGAGTTCAATTATAAGCTTTTTTTTAAAAAAAATTCAAATGAAATTAAACTCAAGATCTAATCATAATGAAAATATCTGTTATAGTCCTAATACGTAAGAGCTTCCTACTGATAATATTTTCTCATTTGATTGCTTTATTTTCATATTTAAATAATATTTAAAAACTATTATATATATATATATATGTAAATGCTAATGCTAATGTTGTTAACCAGGCTTGAGTTTGCTTGTTGGCTCGTGATCTTGAATCACTTTACCTTTTGTAACAGAAAAAAAAATCAGAATTTTTAATACATAAATATCACGCACTGTTCTCAATCTTTCAACTGATTTCTCTGTCTCTCTTCCCTAAATTTTTCTTGTAACATAGAATGCAAAGAATTGCATTTATCACTACTGCTTGGCTGCAACAAACGCTCAGCTTAGTCAGCGGACATTCGATGGTTCTAGAGGGATTGATTCATCCAAAGAGCAGGCCGAAGAAATTAACAAAACAGATCTGGATTTATTAAAAAATTATTGGGATCGCTTCGGTGTTGATTGCTGCGGTCACATTTGCTGCTGGTTTTACTCTCCCTGGGGGTTACATAGCTGATGATCATTCAGGCCGTGGCACTGCAGTTTTAGCAAAAGAGTATGCTTTCAAGGTATTCGTCATCTCAGATGTTTTCGCCTTGGTCAGCTCCATTTTAGCTACTTGCTGCGTCGTCTTATATGGATCACCGGCAGCCGATGATCGTAATCGCCGAAGAATCGTTTCGACAGCTTGGTTCTGTATAATTATGGCAACGATTGGCATGTCCGCTGCCTTCGCGATGGGGATATTCGTTGCGTTGGCTCCCACCTGCAAGATTATCAGCATTCTTTTATGCTTCATTGTTGTCGGATGCCCTCTTTTAGTCGCTGCAGTGTTTTATCGTAACTTCTACAGTTTGCTCAGAGCAATTGAAGCCAGACAAGCGCATGAAAGTTGCATTAAACTGCTTTCTGTTTCACTGGTGAGCATTGGGTCCCTCTCTACAAGGGTGGCCACGATAGTCGGTAGCTATGCTCTCTTTTTTTTAATGGCGATGATTAAAAGTTAAAAAGTATTAGTGAGGGACGTCTTGCTCATCAACTGTTGCTACGTCATTTATTCAATGCTTCGAATATTTCCCAGTTATGATTAGCAATGATTAAAAATTGAAACTATTGAAAGTGCGAACAGGTTTTTCTTTTAATCCTTTTTATTTTTTTATTTTTAATTTTTTTAAAGATCAGAAAGGGCCAATATCCATCTTTTTACCTTTATTTCTATTCTATCTGATTTGGTTGGAATTGAATCCTTTGCTCTTTTTCATCTGGCAAGAGTTTTGGTATCATTCAATCTTTTTTTTTTTTTTTTCTTTTTTTTCATGCAGAACTTTCTTTCTAATAAAAAATTAATGTTTGTGGAGGTGGCCGTGTATGTTTGTTTTCTCTCTCATTAATAGTAATGAAAAGAAAATTTTCTTATTGTCTTAACCTTCCTTCTATGATTGAATAGGATTGAGAGTTAAAAATATATTTGCAATCTTGGCATCTTGTACCAATATTCAATATTACATCACATATCAAATATAGATATGATATACGTTTTGTTACCAATATCAAATCCTAATAATTTATCCATAGCATGTTATATATTTTGTATGGGACAGTACAATCTAATATAATAAATCACAACTCCTTAAAACTATGATATACACAATTCATGATGCACCCCACCCCAGTGGCGGGAGACTTGTGATGAGAACAAAAACCGTTGAAATTATTGTTAGCACAAGTTATTTGATTGCCGGCTAGGTGTCCATTCAAAATTAGTTGACAGTGGTACAAATTTAGAAATTGAATTGGGCATTAATTTCTGTACGCTTGAGCTAAACCTTCCCTTCTTTTGACTAGATGATATAAAATTCACTATATGAAAATATTTCAACTATTAAAAGAAGTTACAAAATTACTTTTTATTGGGCTGTCATCGATGAATAGGTCAATGTCTAGCGATGCACAATCACCAGAAGAAAAATATACGAATTTCATTATTGTGAGGCTCGGCCCATACCGGCCTCATTCTAGAGGTAGGCCTAAGTGGGTTGGCTGCAACGAGGCAGACTTCAATCCTCACCTGTGCCTTTTTCTGTCCATCCTCCCCTCTAGCTCTCACCCGCTCCCTTCTCTCTGCCTCTCTCTCTCTCTCTCTCTCTCCCTCCTTCCCTCTCTTCGTTCCCCTCTCTACCTTTTTTCTCTCTTCCCCCCCTCGTTCATTCTCCCTCGGCCAAAAGACTCGTGAAACAGGAGCCGCGCAAGATTGCTGCTCGCGCCTGACGAGTCGGCCCCCCTACGACGGTTTTTCTCTCACCCTTTCCTTCTCCCTCTCTCTTTCCCTTTCCCTCTCCCTCTCGCCGATTTTTCCCTTCGATCATCCTCGCAGCCAGGAACAGAGGTGTGGTAGAAGCCCCCATTTCAGTGTGGAAGCGATCCTTCCCATGCCTCCTCTCTCTCTTTATCTCTCTCTCTCTCTCTCTCTCTTCCTTTCTGTCAGATGGGTATCGTCTCGCCATCCTGCTGCCTACTTGCACTGTCGCCTAGGATGCGGCTGAGCGGAAGGACGCGGCCTCTACCTAGCCGTATGACCTTACCCCTTCCACAGTTTCTCCTCTCTTTTCACCTCTCCTTCTTTCTCTTTCCCTCTCTCCCTTCCCCTCTGATGCTCCCTCTACCGAAGGAGGTGAAGCAGGGGAGGGGTTCCCCTGTTTCACACCATTCCCTTCGCCCCCCTATCGGCTTATTGTTTCCATTTTCTTTCCTTTTCTCTTTCTACCCCACTTTCTTTCTCTAGCCCTTATGTTTCTATTCTTTCTCTCTATCCCTCTGACACTTTCTCTCTCTAGCCACTTGGTTGGGCCGAGCCAGGCTCATGATCTTCCCCCGAGCGTATCGACTTCAGTTGAGGGTCATTCCTCTCGTCCACTGTGGTCCCTTGTATAGCTTGCTTGACCCCTTTGAACTAGGATCTCCAACTTGGGTCTACAAATATCCTTGGATCCTCCCTTTTCCTTATAAAATATCTTCTTATGCCAGATGATAGGTCTTGCGACTAGATTGTCACCTTTCATTTTGTACCGCATCGAAGATACAAAATTTCAGATGCAATCATTCGCATGATTTTAATATTATATATATATATATATATATATATACTTTATTATTGTATAATTATATATATTATTATGAATATTTTAAAAGATATTGTTATCATAGATTATAAATTATAAAAATATAATAATGATAAAATATGTGTGCCATTAATAAATAAATTATAAAAAAAATATATAAAATAGGGTGCACACTGCTAAACTAGTCATATGAGTGTGCAATCAATCATTAGAGAGATTGTGGCACTTAGTGGTGTAAAATAGAACCGACATGACCTACTTAGCCTATGATCTTATAGGCTGTGCCGATTTGACAAGGCGCTAAGGCCACACTAGCATAGCCCATAAAGCCAGCAGGACCCCTCAACTTGGCATGACCTGTGGGCTCATGCTGGACTGTACCGACCCATGGGTTTATGTCTAGCCATGCTAGCTCAAAGGTTAGCCCTTTTTAATTTTATGATATTTTAAAAAAAATATTAATAATAATTATCTCAAAAAATAAGTAAATTTGACTCTAAAATATAATGAAAAAAATAATATTTTTATTGAACAATTATAACATATATATATATATATATATATATATATATATATATATATATATATATAGAATTATAAATAATGAAATACAATAATTGAACATTTTATTTGAAATAGATTACACATGATTTGCACAATTATATTTGAAAAATAATCAACGTATTATCGATGTAGAAGCATGGTAGAAAACTGACTTTCCTTCCTACGTAGAGGCATGGTAGAAGGCGAAAACGCACTCTTTCCACTCTATTCGATGAGTTTTTCAACTGCTTCGTAGCCTCCACCTTTCACCACCATATGGATATGTCTTTGCCGTCTAGACTGTCAGCCCAACCTCGTAGTTCTCCCCTTCAAGCCCCAATCCTTAAAACATTCTTACTCAACAAATGAGGTTCTGATTGCCAGATATTAGCCTTTGGACCAAGACATGATACCATGCTTAGTTATTGATTTGGAAATGGGCTCCTTTTAGTTGGATGTGACAGAGCTTTAGGAAGAAGATACGTTGCATACACTTAACACCCTGAGTTTATCACCTTTGGCGTGACGGCTTTCATTAAATGCCAGGCTTGCTCGGAAATAACTTTCTAATCAACTTTGTACTTTCTAACATCCTACATCTGGCTAATAAGTCCAATTCATTTATCGATCAGATTACATTTATGAAAAAATTTTAGATTCAATCAGTCATTCAGATCACTTTCAAGTTAAGCATGACTCAAATCTAATCTAAAATATTGGAGTTCGGAATAAGATTAGATAAGGTCTTGTTTTCATTTGAATTAGACATTTAACTATTGTTTTACAAGTAAAATCTAGTAATTGATTTAGGTCCATTAAAAAATTTAAATAAAATTAAAATGAGTCAACTTAAATTTAAATTTTTATTAAAAAATATTTCATTTTATCCAAGTAAATAATTATCCTTAACTTTATACATTATAATTTTTAAAATATTTATTATATATTTAAAGACATTATAAATAAGAATCCAACGGAATAAATAATGAAATGTAAATATTTAAATATAATTAATAAAAATATATGAGAAAAGATCTAGTTATTAATATGAAAAAAGAATTAGTTTAAATGAGAGTTCATTTAATAAATTGATAAAGATAATGGGAGTGAAGAAAAATAATATTCATATAATTAAAGTTTATGAGTCGGATGAGATTATACAAGATTCAAATCTAACTAAGAATTTAGACCAGAATTTAATTTTTGAACTTGACCCAACCAACGGGTCTTTAAATATAGATTTATAGATTGGGTTAGGATCAGATTGAGTTATAAATTGATTCGGCCCATTTGTAGTCTTATTTGTCTTATCACGACATACCCAACTTGTGAGCGTATTTTGCATCATGCAGAGCTTCTTTTTTTTTTTTTAAATTCAAATCTTAGCCTCACCATAAAGGAAGATGTTGATGGCCCTATGCCAATTGTTGGCCTAGTTCATCAGCAATCTTTCTTATACCCTCATTTTCCCAATTTGTTGGACCATTGATTGATGAGAAGGATGGAGAGTCATCCTCATAGTGTGATCTCCTTCATGAGCCCAGGTGCACTTTCATGTTTTAAAGCTTCAAACCTTCGATCCACCAATACTCTTCGAGACACTTTTCCATTATCTTTTGCCAAGTTTACCTGGCTTCGGCTCCATATGTGTCGAACAAATGTCAAGCCCAACCCGGGTGGTCTACATTTGTTGGGGCTTTACATTTCATTCCGTCCGATCGGCATTTGCTGGTGCTAGGATCAAAAATTTTCAACTTACCAACATTTTTTCAGATCTAGTTAGCTATCTTAATTTCTCTTTGGAGTATAATCTTACTTTCTATCCTTTACAATCGATAATATTTTGTGCTGGTAGCTCTCGCCAACTTTATGGCCAAAGTATAAGTTCGACATCGACATAATGAAATATGGGGCACACCAGTTACCGACTGAATCCAATATCCCTAAGCCCACTACTACCACTAGTACCATATCATCCTCTAGGTCCAGAGCTAGACCCAGGATTTCTAGAGTCTGGCTATACTTTAACATTGAGAAAATTTTCGACAAGGGCTTCATGCCATTTATAAAATCCATATTAAAAACTGCAGCTACAACACTTTCAAGAGAATTGATCATCTGACCCAGCATTAGAAGAGACATGAGAGTGCATCTCTTGACACCACCCAATCTCATATTAGAATTAGCCAAGGAGATGAGTTAGGAAAATTTCTTATGCTTAAGAATTAAATATAAAAAAATTATCAAAATTTATTGTAGATAGTAAAATACCTTTTACTTTTGTAGAAAATCCAAAATTTGAAGAATATATGAAACTACTTTAAATCCTGTATTTAAAAAGTTTTCCAAAATATTGCTAAATCTGATTATTTCAAACAATATTTTGAATAAAAAGAAAATATTATTTTATATTTTAAAAATTTTGATGGTAGAATAGCTCTAACATTTGATATTTGGACAAGTACTATTGAATTATCTAATATTTATGTTACTGTGCATTTTATTGATTGCGACTAAGTAATATAAAAAAAAATTCTTAGTTTTAAATTAATTGAACATTCATATACTACCACTATTATCCATGCTTATATCATGCAAATGGTACGCGAGTATTGTATACATGATCAATTTTTTTCAATTAGTTTAGATAATATATCTAATAATAATATTACTGTTGAATTACTCAAACTACATCTACATCCCATCTTATATGAGAAATTATTTCATATTAGATATACATACCATCTTATAAATTTATTTATACAAGATTATTTAAAAGTTATTAAATCATATATATATATATGTTATATATATATATATATAAGTAAAGTTAGATAAGCTAATAAATATATAATATATAGAATTCTTAAGAGCTAGAAGATAAGAATTTAAATCTTTATGTATTACTCATGGATTAAAATGTAAACAACTTTTATTAGATATAAAACATAAATGAAATTCTACATATTTAATTATTGACCCTGCATTGATTTTGATGATCACAAAACAATTAAGTAGGTTACTGATGATTTTAATGTAGATCAATGTGACTTGCAGGTATACAAGAGTCATCAAGAATATCTAAACGGATTCTAAACGTTAAAATCAGTATGCGGTTCAAGAGAAAGAATCCCAGTATCTGAGAAGAATGACTCAAGGTCAGATTAAGTAAAACTCAGATCTTTGACAAAATTACAAAGTGTAGAAAGTTCAAGATTCAATGGTTTTCTAAGTCCGTGGAGCAATTTTTTAAGTTTTAAAAACTTTGGTCAACTCCCACGGCAACTTGGAATGGAAGAATGAAGCCCTTGGCCGACCCACATGTGAGTTATCAAGTTAAAAATGTGTCACAGAAGTTTTTACAGAGGAAAACTATGTGTTAGTCGGCTCTAGAGCCGACTACTGTGACCACACAGTGGTCTAGCACAAGGTAGTCGGCTCTAGAGCCGACTACTGTGGGACTTACAGTGGGTTTACCCACGTTATTTGGCTCTAGAGCCGACTACTGTGGTGTTAGTCGGCTCTAGAGCCGACTAACTCAGCTTGGGATGGGAAAAATCCCAAGTTAGTCGGCTTTGGAGCCGACTAATGCCCTAGGAACTTGCCCAACGGCTAGTTCTGACATTCCAACGTTCGGAAACGGTCATTCCAATGGTCCAATCCCTCAACTAACTATAAATACAAGTTAATGGGATGGATTAGCAAGAAGTGAAGTAGATTTTTGAAGGATTACAAGTGTGAAAAAGAGAGATTTATCAAGCCAAATCCAAAGAAAATTTAGCCTGCTCCAGTTTTCAAAAATCATTGTAGCTGAAGTTTGAAAATCCATTGAAGCCCATTCAAAGCTCCCACCAACCACTCCTGAAGCTTCATCAAGTGCTCTTAACTCAAAGCATTCAAAGAAGAGAAGCTCATTCAAGGGAAAAAGGCTTCAAATCTGTAAAGTGCTCTTTATTGTATTTATTTGCTCATTAAGGAGCTATTCTTGCTGAGATTATTTTTTATTGTATCTTGTTGAGTTTCAACTTGGTTGAAACTTGTGAAGGGTGTGCCAAACCCTTAATTGGTAGTTGTAAAGGCTCCCTTGTGCCTGGAAACAAGAAGCTAGCTAAGTAAGATAGGTTGTAATCGTTGGAGAACGATTAGTGGTGAAAATTTTCAAGGGGTTCTTGGGGAGTAGATGTAGGTGCAAGGGATAGCACCGAACCACTATAAACCTTTGTGTTTGTGTGTGCCTTCCATTATTCTTGCTGTGTGTTTCAATTTTGTCACTGCACTTACACTCACACTTATATCTTTGCAAGCATTGCACATCATTGTTTAAAATTCCAAAGGAACCCAATTCACCCCTCCTCTTGGGTTGCTTAGCTGGGCAACAAGTGGTATCAGAGTATTGGTTCTCTTGCTTGCATTTGTTTTAACCGACAAAGAGTCCAAGATCTATGGCAGCCCAAATGAGTTCCTTGTTGACTGAGGGACAGTCCACAAACAGACCACCCTTATTCAATGGCACAAATTACACTTATTGGAAGGCTAGGATGAAAATTTTCATTCAAGCACTTGACTATGATCTATG
Source organism: Metroxylon sagu (assembly GCA_017589505.3). Classification (NCBI taxonomy): domain Eukaryota; kingdom Viridiplantae; phylum Streptophyta; class Magnoliopsida; order Arecales; family Arecaceae; genus Metroxylon; species Metroxylon sagu. The sequence continues at coordinate 2,089,954 of JACVBY030000623.1, read as the reverse complement.
GAGTATCATTGTTAATGACCCTCACACACCCATTCTTAGAACAAATGATCTTGAAATATCCAAACTGGAAGCGGATTGGGATGAGCATGATAAAAAAATGGCTCAGCTGAATGCTAAAGACATGAATGTTTTATATTGTTCACTTGATGCAAATGAATTTAATAGAATTTCCACTTGTATTTCTGCCAAAGAAATTTGGGATAGACTTGAGGTCACCCATGAAGGCACAAATCAAGTGAAAGAATCCAAAATCAACATGCTTGTACATAGATATGAACTATTTAAAATGTAACCAAATGAATGCATTGCTGATATGTTCACTAAATTTACTGATATTGTGAATGGCCTTAAAAGCCTTGGAAAGTCTTATACTAACAGTGATCTATTGAGAAAAATTTTGAGATCTTTGCCTAGGTCATGGGAAGCCAAGATGACTGCAATTTAAGAGGCAAAAGACCTCAACATCCTTCCTCTAGAAGAGCTCATGGAATCATTGATGACCATGAATTTTAAGTCAAACAACATCTTAATAAGGAGGAGTCCAAGAAGAGAAGAACCATAGCCTTAGAGTGTTCAGATCAAAAGGATGAATGTGATGAATCTTCAGAAGAGAGTGAAGGGGATGATGAGCTTGCTCTCATCACAAGAAAATTTAGAAGATTCATGAGGAAGAAGAAACAAGGAGTGAAGAGAAGGCCACTGCTGAAAGGAGACTTCAGCAAAGAAAAGGATAAGGAGTAGCCTCTCACATGCTATGAATGCAAGAAGCCTAGACATTTCAAGGCTGACTGTCCACAATTAAAGAAAGGTCCCAAAAAGGCTAAGAAGAAAGCATTGATGGCAACTTGGAGTGATAGTGATGACACAAGTTCAGAGGATGAGAAACAAGAAATAACAAACTTGTGCCTCATGACTTGTGAAGAAGAGGTAATACCTAACTCTCAAACTGAATTTATATTTGATGAATTGCAAGATGCTTTTTATGATTTACTTGCTGAATTCAAAAAGTTAGGCAGCAAAAACAAAGATTTAAAAAATCAAGTTTAAAAATTGGTTTTTGAAAAAGAGAAATTTTCAAATGAGAATTCTGTTTTAACCCGAGAAAATCTGAATTTGAAAAATGAAGTTAACAAACTAAAACCCATTGTGGACAAATTTACTTTAAGTTCCACAAAGTTGCAAATGATTCTTGACAACCAAAGGGCTGTTTTTAATAAAACTGGACTAGGTTATAATCCTTTAAAGAAGCAAAAATTTTTGAAAAATATTTTTGTCCCACCAAACAACTTTTCAAAAATTACTTGTTTCAAATATGAAAAATCAGGACATAAAGTCTATGCATGTAACTCTCGTATCAACAAGAATATCAAGAAGATTTGGGTTCCTAAAGGAACCATTCATGCTAACCCCAAAGTATCCAAGAAAACTTGGGTACCTAAGAACATAACTTGATATTGTGGTTACAGATGTGTCTTGTGTCCCAAAATGCAAAAAGAAGATGGTACTTGGATAGCGGGTGTTCAAGACACATGACGGGTGATGAATCTCAATTCATCACTTTGGAAGCTAAGGATGGAGGAGTGGTTACTTTTGGAGACAATGCTCAAGGAAGGATCATTGGCATTGGAAAAATTGGTATCACTTTTCATACTTTTATTGAAAATGTTCTTCTTGTTGATGGATTAAAGCATAATTTGTTAAGCATTAGTCAATTATGTGATAAAGGTTTTAAAGTCATTTTTGAATCATCTGTTTGCATGATTACTAATCCTGCTGATGATAGCATGAAATTTATTGGTCATAGGCATGAAAATGTTTATATGGTAGATCTAAATGAGCTTAATGACCAAAATGTTGAATGCCTAGTTGCCATGAATTCTAAATTTAATGATTCTAGTTGGTTATGGCATCGTAGACTTGCTCATGTTAGCATGGATTTGCTTTCCAAACTAATTAAAAGAGATTTAGTAAATGGTTTGCCAAAATTAAGTTTTGAAAAAGATAAAATTTGTGATGCATGTCAGTTTGGAAAACAAACTAGAGTTTCATTCAAATCCAAAAATGTGGTTTCAACTTCTAGGCCCTTAAAACTTTTACATATGGATTTATTTGGATCAACTAGAACCACAAGTCTAGGTGGCAAACGTTATAGTTTTGTAATCATTGATGATTTCTCTCGTTTTACTTGGGCTTTATTCTTAGCAAGCAAAGATGAAGCTTTTTCTGCATTTCTAAAATTTTTCAGAAAAGCAACTAATGAAAAAGCTCTTTAAGTTGCATTTATTCGAAGTGATCATGAAAAAGAATTTAAAAATTATTATTTTAAAAATTTTTGTAATAAAAAAGGAATTAACCATAACTTTTCTGCACCTAGAACCCCTCAACAAAATGGTGTAGTTGAAAGGAAAAATAGAACCCTTGAAGAAATGGCCCGAACCATGTGAAAGCAATCTCCCAAAATACTTTTGGGCTGAAGCAATCAATACAGCATATTATATTTTGAATCGAGCTCTAATAAGACCTATTTTGAAAAAGACCCCATATGAACTTTGGAAAGGTAGAAAATCAAACATTGGATATTTTCATGTTTTTGGATGTAAATGTTTTATTCTAAATAATGGCAAAACAAATTTTGATAAATTTGATGCAAAATCTGATAAAAGAATTTTTCTTGGATATTCAACCAATAGTAGAGCTTATAGAGTATTTAATAAGAAAACATTAGTGGTAGAAGAATGCATTAATATAGTATTTGATGAAACTAATGAACTTCCATCAAGAAAGAAGGATATAGTTGATGATGCAGGTCTACTTGAAGAAGGAATGCAAGACATTACTCTAAAGGAGAAAGAAGGATCAAATGAACAAAGTAATCAGGAAGATAGCATTGAAACATTCCAACGAGCTGAACCTCAAGATATACATGATTTGGAAAAGGAGTGGAGGTATGTCCACAATCACCCCGAAGAACTTATTATTGGTTGCCCATCTCAAGGAGTAAGAACTAGGTCCTCATATAGAGATGCATGTAATCATTTAGCATTTGTTTCACAAATTGAACCAAAATGTTTTGATGATGCCAAAAATGACCCTGATTGGATAAATGCAATGCATGAAGAATTAAATCAATTTGAAAGAAACAATGTATGGATCCTAGTTGATAGACCAATAGATTATCCCATAATTGGCACTAAATGAGTTTTCAGAAATAAATTGGATGAGCATGGAAACATAATTAGAAATAAAGCAAGATTGGTAGCTAAAAGTTATAATCAGAAAGAAGGCATTGATTTTGATGAAATCTTTGCTCCTGTTGCAAGACTAGAAGCTATCAGATTATTACTTGCTTTTGCATGCTTCATGAACTTCAAATTATTTCAAATGGATGTTAAAAGTGCTTTCTTAAATGGATATATTGCTGAGGAAGTATATGTAGAACAACCATCCAGTTTTGAAAATAATGAACATCCAAACTATGTGTTTAAGTTGAACAAAGCTTTATATGGTTTAAAACAAGCACCCCGGGCATGGTATGATAGATTAAGCAAATTCTTGATAAGCAACAATTTCATTAGAGGAAATGTGGACACTACATTATTTATAAAAAGAGAAAATGATGATATGCTTATTGTGCAAATTTATGTGGATGACATCATTTTCGGTGCTACTAATGAAATTTTGTGCCAAGATTTTGCTAAGCTCATGCAGGGAGAGTTCGAGATGAGCATGATGGGTGAACTCAACTATTTTCTTGGACTACAAATAAAGCAAAATGTAGAAGGAATCTTCATTAGCCAAAGCAAATATACAAGAGAAATTCTGAAGAAATTTGGCATGAAGAATTCTAAATGTGCCAGTACCCCTATGAGATCATCTTGCAAACTTGATTTGAATGATAATAGTAAATCAGTAGATTTAAAGCTTTATAGAGGCATGATATGATCTCTTTTATATCTAACTGCTAGTAGGCCTGATATTTTATTCGGTGTATGCATGTGTGCTAGATTTCAAGCTAATCCTAGAGAAACACATTTAAATCTTTGTGAAAAGAATCTTAAGATATTTAAATGGTACTAAAAATCTTGGTCTTTGGTATGCTATCGATTGGTTACTTAGATTCGATTTTCTTTGGTTGTAAAATTGATAGAAAATCAACTAGTGAAACTTGCTAATTTCTAGGAGTTAACTTAATCTCATGGTTTAGCAAGAAACAAACTTCGGTTGCTTTGTCTACGGTGAAATTTGAATACATAGCTTGCTAGAAGTTGTTGTGCTCAAATCTTATGGATTAAGTAACAACTAAAGGATTATGACATTAAACTTAAAGACATTCCCATAAGATGTGACAATACTAGTACCATCAATTTGACTAAAAATCCAATTCAGTACTCTAGGACCAAACATATTGAAATTAGATATCATTTCATTAGAGATCATGTTCAAAATGGAGATATAATCCTTGAATTTGTTAGTACTGACAGGCAATTAGCTGATATTTTCATAAAACCCCTTGATGAAAACAAATTTTATGAAATCAGAAGAGAACTTGGCATGTTTGACC